>JAHWFP010123160.1:0-25220 GCA_023313725.1 Lithobius niger | reverse complement strand
GGGATGAGAATGCTAGTTCGTGCGATATTAAGAAAATAAAAAATTTGGCAGCTCACGGTGGCCATATTTTCAAAATGGCGGCGAACGCTCCAGCGGGATTTGGGAGACTTTTTGTATGTTACTCGGGATGTATTTCGGGGCATATATGCCAGTTTCATGGGAATTTTTCCCAAACTTTTTTCGAAACTTTTTTAATACTAATATCCGTAAATTTTTTTTTCTTGGAGATATTTCAGTTAAGTTAAACTACTAGAATTATTATGATACATGACACAATCACGGTACGAGATAATTGTATGAAGGCTTTTCGAGAAAAACAAACAAACAAACAAACAAAACAAACAAACAAAACCGGGACGCTACTGACGGTCAGTCAGTAATAGTCAGAGATATTTTTAAATTTTGAACTTAATTTTTTAGGACAGTTCTTATGAAAATTTTTTTTTTCATTTATTGAATTTCGGTTTTAGGACGAACCGTGTGGTGTTGTAATTCCGCTCGCTTTGTTACTACCTTCGATAAAGAAAATTGTGCAGCTGCCATCCAGATGTAGCTAGCTGTGATGCCGAGTCTGTAGAGTGAGCAGTAGACTAAACCATAGGAGTTGATTGTGTTTTGGTGGATAAGCAACTTGACTAAACCGGAACTTTAAGAGCGCGGCGTCAAAGGATGTACCGCCACGCCAATCGGCACTCGCGGCCATGCGATCGGAAATTTACACCCAACGCACTAGGTTTAATCCATCTAAACCATCTTTCAACATGGCGGAGAAAGCAGATGACGCCTAGTATAACGCGGTACTAAACTGGTATAACGGTACTGAATTAGATTTAGTAATTTATTCAATTTTTCTGCTGCTATGACATTTTAGCTTGGTTAAACTTACTGTTGTCACAAGAAGATGACTCATTCTACATCGGTTTTCTTGTAAATATCATGCATTCATAAGCACCCCGTCTCGTGTTACAAAAATACGATATTTACTTCCCCAACAATCGGCGTTAAGGTTTCGTTCGACTGTCAAACTTTGTTACAAAACACAATGGCACGTAACGCCTGGCAATATAACAATCTCTTATCTTACCTACGTTTGATACATCATAAACAATGTAGTACAGGGCGTATTTTACAGAAAATTCCACCGCCTACGAGCGGATCAACCGCGAATACCTCATGGCGGCTTGGTCAGGCGGAAGTAGCAGACGCGCTTTGTATTCTGGGTACATTCGTGAGTCACGCTTGCCATCGAAGACTACGCACTTCGGCTATGCATTTGAGCTGGGAGTTGCTTATCCATTCAAACACAATCAACTCCTATGACTAAACTAAAAAAAAAAGTGCAAGTGTTTTGTTCAGGAATATTTGAACAAACAAGTCACGAAAAATCAGGGGTAGTCAGGGAGATTCATTTTCAGATATGAGTATGAACCGTGCATTTCTCATATCTCACAAACCTAGTGCTGCGCCTCCAATGCGGTTTTGAGCACTAATTATGTTGATAAGAATGAGTTATAGCCAGTATCGTTGAAAGAATGACAGTACGTTTCGGGCGGTCACCCTCTCATCTTCAGGTGAAAATAAAAATCTTCAAACATATAAAAATTCATGGCAGTATAATTATGCCGAGTCGCCTAATCTATACAAACATTCATTTTCTGCAAAGTCCAAGCCTAAAACTTAAAAAAAAATGTTCTTCATACACGTCGTGTCAATTGGGATGTAGAACATTTTTTTTTAAAGTTTTAGGCTTGGACTATGTCTAATTAAAAATGGTTGTTTGTATGGATTTGGTGACTCGGCAGATACTGCCATGAATTGTTATGTGTTTAAAGATTTTTATATTCATCTGAAGACGGGAGGGTGACCTCCCGAAACGTACTGTCATTCTTTCTTGTGCACGATACTGGCTATAACTCATTCTTATCTTGTTCTAAACCCTACCACATTAGCATACTTATCAGGATTCCATATCCGTTTAAATCTAGGGTGGGTGACGTAGATTGTAGCATCACGTCACCCACTCGTAGGGCTGAATAAACGTGGTTCCTCTCTTCAGCCAGCTTCGTATATTGGTCTTAGGTTATGGAAATAGTGAATTTACGTAATTCAAATAAGTTACTTTCATTTTAGTTTTATTATGCTCTTCTACAAACAGCACTGGCGTATAACCAAATATAATCAAATTACGGGAAAATGAGTTAAAATTCAAACGTTGATGACCTAGGATACAAAGACTGAGTAAAAGCGGATGCTCATTAACACCCTATTGCGTTAAAAATTGTTCCACAGTGAAACTATCGACCCTCCCTGGTGAAATTCGGGCAAGGAACTTGATCTCACCTAACAAAACGGTTTATCGTTTGTGGTCTAAGGTTATAAAAAATTGAATTTATGTTTTCAATAAGTAAATAACTTTTATTATATAGAAGTGCTGTCCTGGGATGCCCTAGACAAAGGGCACAGAATAATTCAGGGCATTTTTTAAGGAATATGAAGTGGTGCTCCATATAGTAAAAAAAAAGGCATGATTCTGTGGACAGAGAGCAGTCAGAAGGCGGGGGGGGGGGGGGCGGAAGACGTATACAGTTTTGCACTCCAGTTCTCAGAAATTTACATTTTACATTTATTTCATTTCATTTAAAAGGTTTTGAGTGGAGTGAGTATACCATGTAATGGTACAATGGGAATAAAAATTAATGGACACATGATTTGGAGACATGCGTTATTGCCATCCTAATGTTTTCAGTTCTAAGTGTTTAATCTAGATAGGGTCGGAGGCATTAGGAGTTTCGGAAAATAACCGGTGACGAACGAATTCCATCAAAAGCCTACACATATTCGTGTCATAATAATTTTAATTTTTATCAAAATGATTTTTTTGAAAACGAAAAATGAGTTTAAACTTTGAGGAACGGAGTTGCAACGGCTGGTGCTCCACTGTTCCATGATGCTGACTGGTGCTCCAATCGTGAAGGCTGGTGATCCACTTGGAGTAGCAGTTACTATGTTAAAAAATAGTCACGAATAATTTCGTGGTAGCCAGCTAAACCTGCATAAATTCGACAAAGTTATCTGTTGATTAAAACATCACTGTCCTTGGATGCCAGGGGTCCCTGGATACGCTAATACCCTAGGATGCATCACTTCATGAGGATCAGCCAGACCGGCGTAATTTTATACCGGATAACTCTAGTAGTTGTAAAATCGCCTTGATCACCAATGCATTGTTGGTGGAATACGCTGATCATTCTCGGCGAAGAGTACAGTTTAATGGCAACGGGGAAACTGTGTTCCTCATTTTGAGTGGTTTCTGGTGAATGTCTACGTGAAATGGGTGGCAAAGCCATTATAAAATGACGCAGTTGGTGGCAGTTGGCCGCACGTTCATTGAAATTGAAAGAAAATCTCTTCCTTTAAGAACTGTTCGATTCTGAATTCAAATCATAGCACTGTCTATGAATTGTACGGTCACCAGCCTCCAATCGCGAATAGAGACAATGAAGAAATAATAAAATTAAATGTGTGAAAGTCTAAACAATTCAAATAAATAAAATCAATTATCTGGCATTTCTTTCACGCCTCCATTCTCACCCGTCGTTCCGACCATTTTTTCCGAATCTGTTCTATCTCATCTGGTTCCTACTTTAGCTTTGGCTCCTCCTCGCACGTCTCTTGCACCAGGTCCTTCGGAATCGGCCCGTCCACCTTCAACAGTACCATCAGCAAACGCCATCGAACCAGCGATTCCATCTGCTCCATGCCCACTACAATCAGCGTGGACTCAAGCGGTCGCTTCTCCCGCCTGCCAAGCCTTGTCTTCCTACTCAGTTTGGCAATACGACGATGCGTCCTCCTTCTTCCCAGTTTTCAATGGAATCGTTCGACACGCTGACTCTTCCACCAGAACTCTGCCGTGTTCACCATGCCAGAAGAAAGCCAAGGGAGTTGCCCTGGGATTCCGGGTGCTGCCTTAAAACCCTACTACTACCTCGAACTTCTACATCTACTATGCATACAGAAGCCACTTTGAACCGCGAGGGGTGCTGTTCCTGTTCGGTTCGTGTGATCCGGGCCTAGGACCATTCCGCCTCGCCGGATTCCTTCCTTTCTTATAATCTATCTATGTAATGATTCATTTTGAAGACATTCTTTCTTATGGACACCTTGTTACCAAGGACCATTGGAAACACAATCTGAACGTGCTTCTTCATAACCAGGACCCGGGTCCGATTGCTCTTTCACTACCGTTCATTAACTTTCCTAATTTCACCTGCAACTTCCTGTTCATGCTCATGGATCCGCCCTTTCTGATAAAAAAAATATAAAAAAACCGGTTGCAAGACACACATTGTCCGTGCAACTGCTTCCAGGGCGCACCCTTCTGAACTCGTTCCTCGTGGACTTGCCGACCCCATATTGTGATCCGCCCGGTTCGATGCCATGATCCATCCTACTACGATCCTACTACGTCTTATCGTGCTTCGCCATACTCCGGATAATACATTTTCACAATTTATGCTCAAACCCCTCGGTGCCTCGTTGTGCGTTTCACGGTCATCGGATCACCTCTTTCCCTTCTACTAAGGACTTTGACATCGTGTCATCCTCAACATGCGGCTTCTTTCGCTCCCGATTCCACACCTGCTTCTTCAGACTTCTTGTGCTCCCGATTCCTCGACAAGATTGCCTCATCGGTTCCAGTTCAAGATTGCTTCGTCGGTTCTGGCCTGCCAGCGACAACTACTCCAGGATGAAGTCTATCATCTCGCTTCCCGGCCAAGGTAGGTTGGCATCTTGTCTGTTTGCAGTTCTACCTTCCCCTTGGTGTCGAACCGTCTGTTTCTACTCCTGGTGTCCACTGTTCCTGTTGCTCGCCCGTGGGACTGAGGAACCCAGGGTCCAGGTTGGCGAAACAATCGTTGGTTCCACCCGGACACAGTCCATGGGGCCACCGGCTCGTAACATTGGTACTCCGAACCTAGCCCGCCGCCTTATGTGATGAGGTCCGTTATATAAATAAAAGGTAATTTATATTTTCGTAGCAATAAAAAGACTAAAATACCAGGGCCACCTGGTTAATTTTAGTTGTTATTTGCCTATACGAAAATATACATTACCTTTTACCCACCCAAGCCTCTCTACGGATAGACTAGGTTCATGTGGGTTGGAAGAAAAATGCTGCACTCCGTTGCGATCCACTTATATAGACGGAGCCAGTTCCTGTCATGCTCAGTGAGTTACGAGACCGGCAGGGAAGCCAACTTTCAAGCTAGGGATAATAGATCTCCATGGGGTGGGGAACCGCTATATAAATAAAAGGTAATCCATATCTTCGTATAGGCAAACAAAAACTAAAATTAACCAGGTGGCCCTGGTATTTTAGTTTTTTTAACTGATGTTCTATACATTGAAGATTGAAGCATGAATTCACATTCAATGGAAGTGGCGTAATCGGGTCAGATTAGCCCAGAACTGTTCAATTGGTCTTGGAAGGTACTGAACATATCAATCGACTTGGCATTCAACTTCACACCTGAAGGTGTTTTGCAGAATTTCAGCGGTTACTGCTCTGTTAGCTTCGTCGCGCGGTTGGCAATTTCCCGGGAAAAACTAGTTTTGGACAGGGCACTGGTAAATACCGGTAAAAGCCTGGTAAATACCAGCTAAGTGGGAAAAATGTTATATTTTATAATTATTTTTTTATTACATGCATGAGTCTTTTGTTGAGAAGTATGGGTGAAATGGAATTTTGAAAATGTTTATTTTTATTCCTTGAGGATTTTTGTAAGTTTGGAGCGTAACTGCTCATTAACACTACTAGTAGTACTTAGTAATTCTATTTGAAATGAAAATTTAAGTAACAGAATGTAGTGAAACTACTAACATAGAAACTTTCATAAAATAAGGAGAATTCCAATAGTTTTTTTTTTCTGTAAGATTACTTGCATGTTACGTCCTAATCCATAACCCATAATGCAATTCACAAAACAATTGTCAATAAAAAATCATTATGAGAATATTTAGCTTTTCAATTATAATTTGTGTACTTATAACACACAATTATGTTCATTTTCCTATGTAAACGTTGCATCAGCAAACATATTTTGAATCTTATCTTTTGAATTAAAGACACTTTTAATTATTTAACACTATTTAATTTTTTTAACTAATATAATTATATTTTACACATACACCTATTTTTGTCTTTAACTGGGAATAACTTGAAAAAAGTAGTTTATCCCAGGGCGGTAAAAACCTGGTAAAAACCTGGTAAAAACCACCCCTGGTAAATACCACGCCAACCCTGCGCACCCCAACGATGGTTGAAAATTATGGGTTTTGTTGATAATATACACTAGAGACGTTTTGAGGAAACAGTCAGTGTGTTTACTGATTTAAATCGTTCAAAAAACCAGCGATGAAGTTTACTTTTTAATTCACAGAGATAGAGTTTTAATCTCTGGTAATTGATCGATGCGATGGGGTTTTACGTAGGAGTAGCATGGGTTATACAGGATGTCACATAAATAAATGAAAAAAGTTGGGTCGTTGCAGAGGGCACGAAAACAAACAGCTATTATTAATAAACCCACATCCGAAAATGAAGCGCTACCGAGGTACAGAGTGTAGAGGTTTGCTAATGAAAACGATTTTTTTCGGGAAAATTCAAGATGTCTAAAGATATCTGAACATAACTTAAAACAAGATGGGAAGCCAAATGGACTCGATAAGTGTTAATACGGATGGGAAACCTATTTACGTTGCTTTTTTTGGACTTAAATGTGAGACTGCCTAAGCGGGGAATTGAACCCATGACGTGCACTACACAACATGGTAGACATTATTTATATCTGGCCTGTAGTTTAATACACAGTCATGTATGAGTTTACGATTTTTTTTCAAATAAGATAGCAGCTGCAGTAAAGTAATTAATTTGTGGGGAAGGTGTTTCTTCTAAATTGACGCCGCTGACTGGATGAATGAACCCATCAACAGCAAATAAATATACCTCCGTTAACTTTTGACCAATTCTGCATCTCGTTTGGGCCTTGGTCAAACGATAAAACCACAAGATAAAAGGGTGAGTGTCGACATGGGTGGTTATCTTATGTGGTGGTTTTATTTATAATATCTTGTGACCAGGAGATTCAGCTTGGTCAAAATTAAGTGGGTGTATTTTTATGGATTTTGGGCTTAATTCATCCAGAAACGTAGCATTCCTTTGGAGTAAAAATGGCAGCCATTATTCAACATTTGCTTCACTTCCTAATCCTATGTTTGAGAAAAGTTGAGTTGATTTTCTTTTGGCAATGGTCACAAGATAAAGCCCTAAGCTACGTCCTTGATCAATTTTCGTATTTTCGTCTTGAAGACGAAAATATGAAAATTGATCAAGGTTGTAGATGAGTGGCTTACCTAAATATCCTGAGGGGTAATGGAAAACCATAACTTAGAATTAATTGCTAAAGTGTGGGTTACTAGCTACTTAGGTATTTACGGTTGGATTATGTTGGCTGGCTGGCTGCATTCTGTTTTTACTCAAAACTTGGTTGGGAGTGTTGCTAAAACACGATGATGCCACAAATCTTTGGCTGCCGGTGTGTTTTCTCATGATTGTATTGTAACAGTTTGAATTACCACTCATGACACTGCTCATGTCTTGATTTATGTAACATTGTAATTCTTTTTATATTCCCATACTTTAGTTTCTCTTCTTTAATTTCACTTTTTTTCAAAATTTCCATTACAGGAACATTGTATTACGGATATCACTACATCTCTCAACAAGGAAGTTACAGAAGAGCCATTGGCCGATATTATAAAAATCAGTCATGTCTGTTACACCTTCTAGACCCCTACGATCCAGCAATTTTAAAATACATAGGTCCTCCGGATCTGATCAAATGTGAGTGGCCTGAACCACAACTTACTGTGATTGGTGAAGATAATGTGCTCCGATTCAATCATTCAGCAATGAAAGAGGCTGGGTACTCTAATGCCTCACTTGACTGCCATTATCAATCAATAACAAGACCAAATGGAAAGGATGATGTCACAGTGTATGAATCTGCTACGTTAATGACAGGTAACGACATCATGACGAAAGAACTGATCTTTGTGAATTGTGCGGATAAAAGAGGGAAGACAGTTTACACAAATTACCATGCACATTTACTGAAGAAAGAGGTTTATTCCACTCAAAAAAGAAATGGTGATACTGACAGGCCAAGCGTGCTGGTATTTTTCGTCGATTCCCTTTCTCATATGAATGTTTTACGCTATCTCCCCAAAACGCATCGTTTCCTTACTAAGATAATGGAAGCTGAAGTCATGAATGGTATGACCAGAATTGGGGGCAACACATGGCCAAATGCAGCTGCCATGTTGACTGGAAAACGAGTTTACAGTGGGGAGATTCCAACTTTCCCAATAGGTCAATACTATGATGATTACCCAGTCATATGGAGAAATTTCTCAACAGAAGGCCACTATTTGACTCTTTTAGCCGAAGACTTCCCGGAATACACTATCTTCAACCAACTTGCAAGCGGATTTCTAAAACAACCGACTGATCACTACCTTCGACCCTTTTGGGTAGCAGTGGATGTCTCATACATGAATAACCACAGCAGTTCGTATTGTCTTGGCGCAGTTCCCCGGCACATGCTACAGCTGAATTATTTGAGACAGTTTCTTCTTGCTTATCGTGATTTACCATATTTTGCGTATACTGTGTTTGGTGAGATATGCCACGGCGAAATGCGACGCATTGGAGCAGCTGATGATGACTTTGCTAATTTCTTCGAAGAAATGTATTTTGATGGTCATCTTGATCAAACTTTTGTATTTTTTATTGGTGACCATGGACATCGGACTGATTCTCTTGCTCGCACCCCTCTGGGAAGAATGGAGATGAATATGCCGATATCTGCTATCATTTTACCTCCATCAATAAGAAACAAATTTCCTCAAGTAGTCAAGAATTTGCAGCGAAATTCAGAGCAATTGACTTCGATGTTTGATTACTATGAAACATTTGTGGATATCCTACGCTATGCAGCCCACGGTTCAACACTGGGTGAAGGCAGGACCGACAAGTTGTTCCTGTCCAAACGAATTAGTTACAGCCTATTTGAAAACATACCTGCAAATAGAACTTGTGCGAATGCAGGAATTCCTGGCAGTTTCTGCACATGCATCGTAGATGAGACTGACATACCTATTAGTGATAGACGGGCACGGCAGGGTGCCGATATTTTACTGGACGAGCTTAACGATCTAATTAAAAATCACAGAAGTATATGTGCTACGTGGACATTTTCTGAAATAATAAGTTCCAGAGCCATTAATGACCTAAATGTAAATTCAACTGCTGTCAATGATGACCGAATTGTGCTAGTGATGGAAGTTAAGCCTGGCGGAGCAAAGTTTGAAAGTATTGTTAGCTTAAACTCAAATATGGCGGCTAAGAAAATTACTAAGAATGCCGGCAATGAAATTAATCGCGTTAACAGCTATAAAGGCGAAGACAGTTGTATTACTAAAGAAATTCGGCAATCCTTGAATTTTGATATTCGTCCATACTGCTACTGCATAAAATGATGATATTTTGCAGTACGAACTACTGCAAGGCCTTTACCACGAATGGTTTTATTGATCAAGAACGAAAGTTACAGATCAATGAAGTGGCAGATATTTAGATTTAAAAATTCCGTGCTGGCCCCGGGTTTGAAGATACTCACAACATGACTGACAGGACAGGACAATGGGGAAAATGGGGTGGAGGTTTAGTAGGTTGATAGCCAAATTTGGGAGAAAATTTTGATACAAAATTCCTAACGTTCAAAGCTTCTTAAAAAGATAAAAAGATGTTTCCCAAAACGTGGTTCAGAATATTGGATGTTTTATTGGGCTCCCCTAAATTGCGGGGTTTGGGGCACAAAAAGATTCTGGAGGATGAACATTTGGCCTGTTTTTTGGATTTGATTTGAATTGAATTTACATTTAAATGGTAATAAATAGAAATTTTATAGTTTCATAAGAATCAGGATGAGCTCATGCTAGCATTGATTAAGTCTTGGTTGAAGTTAAGTTAGGGTTAGGGTTGGGGGAAAATATTCTAAATAAAAGGCCTAAATGGCATCTGAAAATGGCTATTAATGCGGGAGTGGGATCAGTTGGAGGATCAGGAGGGAAGTGAAGTTTAAAAAAGCTAAAAATTCAAGCCCAACAATCGTCCAGCACGTGGGGTTACAATTGATTGCTCACAAAACGTCAAACATAACAGTATTTCATTGTTGATAACAAAAGGTGATAATAAAATACAAAGTCTTCAGTCTTGAATGTTACAATCATTGTTGAACTCTGGAGATAACAATCGTGCGTTCAGATCGGCAGCTCGATATCGGCAATCGGCAGATGTAAACAAACTCTCTACAAGTGGAGGTCTCATTCAAAAAACTTCACAGTATTTACTGTCAAGATTTTCGAGCTCACTTGCCTCGCTTCGTGCTCTAAAACGGGTGAGGCAACTAAAGTGGTACGAGTGTTAAGTGTTACGAGTGTTGAGTGTTACGAGTGTTAAGTGTTACGAGTGTTAAGTGTTACGAGTGTTGAGTGCATCCTTTGAATGGCTAATGAGAGAATAGAAATGATAGAAATGCAATGATGGGTGTGATGGGGACCTTTACACGAGAAAAAAGGAATTACCTTGAATTGATATTTCAAGGTCATCCTCGTGCTCTCTTCCAAACGAGATACGATACGGCAAAAAAGTAAATTAGAAAGTTGGACGCAAGGAGACAATATGGCCAAAAAAAAAACCGATTCAAAATCGGATAATAAGTAAAATAGTTACGACGATATTTAAAAGCTAACTCTGAACATGCTGTAGTGAAGCCAACTTCTCGGCAGTGGTTTTATTTTATTAACTATTTTACGAACTATTTCATTTATTATCCGATTTTGAATAATTTTTTTTTGGTGGGGAAGTCATATTGTCTCCTTGCGTCCAACTTTCTAATTTACTTTTTTGCCGTATCGTTTCTCGTTTGGAAGATAGCACGAGAATGACATTGAAATATCAATTCAAGGTCATTCCTTTTTCTCGTGTAAACGTCCCTCATCACACCTATCATTGCATTTGTATCATTTCTATTCTCTCATTAGCCATTCACAGGATATCGGCTCGTAACACTTTAGTTGCTTCACCCTGTATAAAAATCATTAAAAATCAATTTTAAAAACACGTCACCTTGCAATAGAATATGAAACATATAGTGGACTCACCATTCGATATATCCTTTGGGTGTTGTCTATTGTGCAATGGCTGTCAGTGTCAGCAGCCGCTGGGGAGAATTACCCAGTAAAAAAAAAAAATTGTTAATTTCCAACCAAATTTTAAAAAGTTATTTTACTGAATAATTAATTCTCCCATGAGGCTGCTGACAGCCATTGCATTACAGATGACCCCATAGGATATATCAAATGGTGAGCCACTATAGTATGTTTCATGTTGTATTGTGAGGTGATGTGTTTTTTAAACATTTTTATGTAATGTAAAAATTTTACACAAATATGTGCTGCTGTATGTATTGGCAGAAAAAGTAAAACACCCAAGATATTGTAAAGGTGGATTGAATGTCATAGTGGACCACTGATTCTGCTCTAAAGTTTAGACAAGCCCCAGTGTGATACTAATGGTGAGCGAAAGCATTACTCAACTTTTTCTTCCACATTGTCAAAGTGCTTTGATCTTGTGAATGGAAAAAAGCATGACGTACATCCAAAACCCTACTACATCCACTACTACTACTACTACTACTACTATTACTACGTTGCAAGAGGGTTTGCTCCGGGTACTCCGGTTTCCTCCCTCATGCAGCAAAAAACAACTGTTCCTGATGGTGGTGAAACCTTCCACTTAACATCTGCCGCTTGGGCCTAATAACAAGCTGTTAGCTTATTGGCCGACTCCTTGTATTATTATTATCCACCACATGGGTAGAACAGACAGTGTCCCCAGCTTGGTTTCTCTTGCACAGTACTTCGTCACTAATCCTATCTACAGTGTAACATTAGCAGTGAATTGGCTTCCATTATCCGATCCGAGAAGTTACAGTATACTGTGAACAGTGGCCGTAAGACGACTCTGATGCCCTTCAATTGAAGCAGATGCCCAATAAGTTCAAACACTCCTTCCCTATGTGGGATATTCACCTGTCCTAAGTGTTTACCTAAGTATTCAAGAGGAGTTCTATTTGTTACTATACCACTATACTAGAGTATGAAAGGAGCAATGAACTTGTCCGTAATCAACGCCAGCACATGTGATACAGTCAGAGGATGCCCTTTACCATTAGTGAGTAGATTGTTTGGGCGAGTTAATCATCTTTCATTATTCATGTCTCTCCTTAGGGATAAGATCAGTACTGTCCTTCATCCTGCAGGTTGAAGCCGCCATCATTCTTGTATGTCGTGCATCTGTCCTTGGATTAATAACTCTCTACATTACGGGCTAACCCACTTGATACACTTACCACTGTAACTCCAAGGTCGAACTTCCACCAATACATTATAACGATAGTTCTATTTCGCAAATTTGTTAACAGACGTCAGTCGTGCAGCTTAGTGCCTGAATACATCGAACCACTTAAAACCAGAATAGCTTTTAACTAGGAATATCTAACTTGAGGCCTTAAAAGGAAGTTTGGAACCACGATTGGGTGTTTTGACCAGGTCGAATTTTATAGCTACTGTATTGCCTATTAGCTGGCATTTATTTAATTTGTTTACCGTTGGTTTTATTAAGTGATGCTGACTGGTCACTACCGTTAATGTGTGTGGGCACGTGATCAAGCTCGAGATGACGATGGCATTAACCATTACAAAAGGCGAAGCCCAACTCGTTACTAACATATGATTCCCTTACATTTTAAAAGGTTACAAGGATTTGCCAACACAATAATGTACCATTTTACATGAAGGATTGCGAACTTTACTGTAAAAAAAAAAGAAAAAAAGCGATAGGATTTAGTACTTCTAGCTTTCGTTTTCAAATTCTGCCAACCGAGTTGTTCCTACATTGCCCTATTATCCTACTCACGACTTCCTGTGACGCTACTGCATCCTTTGTTCGAAGCGAGTGAACAGGGCTTGATCTGTCTGTGCAGTCGGATTGACTTCTCATCTGACTGGATGGGTACTGGACTGGGTGGGTACTGAACCTTAAAGCCAACCAGTGAGCAGCAAATTTCAAACTTTTATCATTTTTTGATCTTGGGCTTGATAATAGGACTGGAGGTCATGGTCTAAAACTGATTCGCTCTCGTCATTGTCCTTGTGTGGAACTCTTTACCTGGTGAAGTGGTGATGGCCAGCTCTGTACCGACTTTTTTTATGAAAACTTAATGATTGTGATTTTGGGCACTTTCTACGTTTTTGAGGGGTGGGCTCAACTTTTTTAACTTGTGTTGTTGACACTGGGCCTCTGGCTCTATGCATATCTTGTTTTATTCTCATACCACTTACATTTGTTTTATTTTTATTAATTTTAATTGACAAGGGGCCTCTGTGCTGTGCTGACCTTTTTACCAACCCCTTCTTTCTGGCATCCTAAATGCGGCGCCACTTATCCCCATTCTTAAGGCTGAATATTACTGACTCTTTCGAGTCCTTTTCAGGCCTGTGTGCTCCTGCACCTAATATTATTTATTTATTTAAATTTCAAATTTTGCATTTAGAACGTGCACGGTGTTACTGAAGTGGTGTCCTCCAGACATAATCCGTTACCTCGAAATTCTTCCCCTACTGTTTAAATATGGAAGGGTTCTACTGACCTTAACTCATTCTTATGACTGCACTACAGTCTGCCACACAACATTCCTCTTTTACCTCTAATACCTGCCAAAATGTCTGCTTACCTTCTACCATTATAATTCTTAAACCTTATAACTGTCCTCTATTTTCCTTTAATACATCACATTTTTAGTTGTTACTTTAACTCTTACACTTTCAGCTTACCAATCTGTCTATTTAACCCTCTCAATTTGCTCCTATCCCATATAATAGACACTTTCATTCTTTCTGAACCACTATTTGCACTACATTCCATTTTAGTGTACTCCCTTATCTGCTGTGCACATCTGAACTTCTCAGTTCGCTGTCAGAATGAAAATCAACCTTTTAACCCTCTTTTAACCTTCTTCACGACGCACATTTGGTCGAATGCTTAAACACACCTTCTATTAGCTGGATTCTCAGTTTGATACACACACTCGGTCTGAAATATTTGAAACACAAAACAATCTCGGTTGGAATACGTCATTTCCATTTTTAATCCGTTCAGCATGAAAAGAATGACGCGGCTAACAACTTGCCCTCTTACTATTCAGGGTAAATGGCTCGCTCCTCCCAAGCGGGGAGTCGAATCTGTGAAATCCGGTGTTCCATCCATGTTTCTCACTAACTGTGACGAATTTCTACTCGTATAACAGTTAATATCTTGTTACAGCTATAGTTACAGTAACATTTCGTTCCCAGTGCCGTTCTGAGCGATTGTTTTAATGAGGCTCCGAATGCAAAAGCCCAAAAGCCCTACATAGTGTCCAGGTAATTAGATCTGATTTCGATCTCTTCCATGTATCAACCCTTTGATCCATGAAGGAATGTCTCTACGATATATAAGTTCTTCACTCTTACCGTTTTCAAAAACTTGGCGAGAACTTGCCAGCGAAAACTACTCTCTCTCCTTTCTTTCTCAAAGTCAAAACAACAAAACATCTATGAACCCAGTTCTATTGTAGTACACTGCAATATTCTAGTTACCAGCTCCACTGCTC
Source organism: Lithobius niger (assembly GCA_023313725.1). Taxonomy (NCBI): domain Eukaryota; kingdom Metazoa; phylum Arthropoda; class Chilopoda; order Lithobiomorpha; family Lithobiidae; genus Lithobius; species Lithobius niger. The sequence continues at coordinate 10,380 of JAHWFP010123160.1, read as the reverse complement.
ATACACTGCTCTTATGAACGAGTGTACAAACAGTGAGGGTTGTCTCGTCTGTTTCCTAACCCTGTTTCCTGCTGACACGCATCTAAACACTCTTTTACCGCGTTTCGAACCATTTTACTTTACTTCGGCGCTCTTACTTACATAAGCTCAGTGACACAAACGAAGTTTCAAAACCAGTCAAAACTGCAACATTACTACATACTCTGAATATTGACAAAACACTGTTTTACTTCAACCTTTATCTTCACCTTATAGAATTATTTCTACTTTATTCTCTTACCGCTTTACCTCTGAAAAAATGAAGAGGTAACCAACCTGGTATGGCATGCCATCAGATTTTTTATTAAACATTTTTCATTATCGCATTTTAATTTTCATTATCGACCTGAATATCTGTTAACGGAAATACACGGTCGATAATGGAAAAAAAAATTTCGATAATGAAAAATATTTTCCGTTCACGGAAAACATTTTTCATTATCAGGATTTAATTTTAATTATCGGATGCCGAATTTTTAAGAATTAAAATTTCTGTGGAGGCAGTGAACTGAATTCTTCTTAACGAAAACTAAATCTGTATTAAAGGAAATGTGAAGAATAACACGCGTGTTCTGAATTAAAGGAAATTGATTTACCGTGAACGAAAAATCTTTTTTCGTTAACGAAAAATGAAGTTTCGATAATGGAAAATGAAGTTTCGATAATGAAAAATCGGCGATTGGCCAGAGATGGCGCTGGTGTGCTGCACGCACCACTCAGATAACTCAGACGAATTCTTTTACCTTTAGGGTTTGTTGCTGCCGCTGGATGGCGGCACACGTAGAGGAGAAAGGAAGTTTCTGTTCTGGCTAGCGCTATATGTTGATAATGTTGTGGTGTATTTAAGCAGCATTTAAGCAAGACTTTATAGGTTTTAAACAAAAATCTAGACCAAAACCATGTCTACTTCTGCATTGCATACGTTTGTACAGGGTGTCCCACTTAAAACAAACTATTTAAAAAAAATCATATCTCAAAAACCATTACTACAACAACATTTCTACAATAACAGCTCCAAGCCCTCGTGGAAGTCGCCATTTTTGACGACGCGTGCGAGTTTGAGAAGCTAGTCCTAATGTGCCAAGGCCAATACAGATAACGTCTTCTTACTTCGCTAATAACATTCTGGTTTCGATAATGAAAATTCTGGTTTCGATAATGAAAATTCTGGTTTCGATAAGGAAAATTGAGGTTTCGAAAATAGAAAATCATTTTCCGTTAACGGAAATTCAATTTTCGTTAACGGAAAATGATTTTCATGTGATAGATAATATTTTTTAAATTTTCCATTGAAATGATGTTTCAAAAATTCATTTCACGTTATCGGAATTTCCGTTAACAACAAATGAATATCCATGAAGTGCAATTACGATTATTTGTCGATAATAAAAAATGTTTTCCGTGAACGGAAAATATTTTTCATTATCTGAATTTAATTTCCATTATCGCCCACGTATTTCCGTTAACGGATATTCAGTTCGATAATAAAAATTAAAATGCGATAATGAAAAATATTTAATAAAAAATCTGATGGCATGCCATAAATATGGGTAGTAGGTTAATTGTTTGGGAACTTTAAATTACCACTGAAATCTCTGTTTTCATCTTCTTACACCTTACGTCATATCCTTGAATTTTCATAAGTGCTAATGACACTCATCTGCACACAAGTCTTTTCTATTTATTTCCCTTAAAACTTTTTATTTCATAGTCTCTGTTTCTCCATTTCTAAAATGTGTACCTATAACTATGCTTTTATTATTTTTTTTATTCATTTCTACTCTTTTAACCTTACAACGCCTCTTTCACTCTTGTAAAGGCATTTCATTCATTCAACTATCTGTTCTTATAGTGTCATTTTTTCTCTCCACATGCATGTGGCTACTCTGCCAGTCTATCTTTGAAAAGGGTGAGGATGTGTAATATTGGAGCATCTTGCATCATTTATGAGAGGTCGCGTGCAACTACTGGATTGACCCCTGGGGTCAAGCTAAATGGGTTTCTTATACGCTTAGCCATCGTGGCCTGTGCAAATAGTTTTATCTCTCTGGTTTGGCCTTTGCACAAGGGAGAGTGATCATTACGCCTAATTAGATTTCTATAACTCTGCTCCAGAAAATTATTTTAAAGGCCTAAAACGCTCTTTAGTAATGACATGCTGGCCTTGGCCATCTCGTATAAGGGGTCTCACTGTTGCATACCTTTTGTCTTCTCACATTAAAATGCTCCCCCTTCTCGAACTTTATATAACACAAAATTGGATAGGTGGGGCTTCTGCAATAAAAACAGCTTGGGGGACCAACTGAAGGTTATTCTTAGGGACTGTATTCTAGTGGCTGTTCTTTGTCTGTGCCCATAACTATGTGTGTTCAAACTCAATGATTCGATTTCAACTACCGTCTACTTTCTGTCTGGCTTTCTTACTGTGAGCCATCTGTTACAATGCCAGGCTACATGAATTGTAAGGCATGTCCAAATGCTGATGACAGCATTTACGCTCATGCTGAGAACGTTTTTGGTCTTTTCGTATATGAACTTGTACCAAGGACTGGTTGGACATTCTTGTTACTGCATGATAGGACTGACTTATTACTATTCCATGCACTCATTCCGTCCGTGGTCGGTATCCACCAAATGTAGCTGTTCCTGGCGAGGACATGACATACTATGTGATGTGTAACATATTCAATCAAATACTTCAATGTGGAGCTGCATATATGACGTGTGGTTCTACAACTAATGAAACTGATTCGCAATGCATTGCTTGCTATCAAGTACACTGGCTTTGTTTGCCCACAACTGGTATGCTTTGCTCTCATATGCTCCACTTGTGCTATCTGCCATTTCCACGACGTGGAGAACACTTCATAAACTTCAGCAATGGAGTTTATGCTGTTGCATACGTAAATGGATGTATACCTCATATTGATTACCGACCTGTATATGTGAACAATCCTGCACCTGCAATTTCAAGCTCAGGCTGCTGTTCTCGGTGCACTTTATACTTGACATATGCCGTCATTGTGCATTCTACCGGTTCAACCAAACCAACTATATGGGTGCTGTACCAACCAACCAATTCTACCTGATAAACAGCAAGCTGTTCCTGTTGCTATCATTGATCTTACTACACCTGCTCCTGCAAGATATCTTTCTGACCACGGGGAGAAGGAAGATCCTATACGTCCTCGTCAAGGTATTTACTTTTTCATTACCATTTTTACCTTAAAAGAGATGTTTACTGACCATATAATACATCGATTCTCTATGAGTTGCATTCTGAATGCATTCTTTCGCCTTATAGCATGTGTTATCATCTTTTCCTTAACACTCTATGCATTACAAAACTCTGCTTACTCTTTTCTTACTACTCACCTTTTGGGCACGTTTACGCGACGAGACCTTCTCGCTCGCCGAATGCTATTTGCTGGGCAACTGTTATTTATTTGCGATTAATTTCCCGTTTCTGTAGTAATTGGCAACTAATTAAATGTATTATAAATAACAACACGGATAAAGAAAAAAGTGCAACAGTCATTTTAAACATTGGTATAACATTGTTGCCAGTTCACGCTATTTCCAAATTTTGCTATTCTCGCTGAAAAAACAGCTTCTAGCAGTGATCAAACGACGGCAGAATAAATAGCTACTTGCAGCGAGAATTCAAAATCCAACATGGCGTCCATTTCGGGGTTGTCGAATCGAAGACAAATCATCGAATGCCGACATTCAGAAATCTGTCCATCGTCTTGTACAGCAATAAAAAGTTTTCTACTTGTCATAAATCGATGCTGTCATGTTGTACGCTTCGTACGTCGTGTCGCGAGGCATGAGGAGGAGATTTGCGTCCACGTTGTTGCCATGATTACTACGTATAGACAATTTGAAAGCCACACTATTCGGAAAAGGCGAGAGGCAGCCAGCAGATTTAGTATTAACTAAGTGAAAGCTAGTAAGCGAGAAGCTTGTCGTTGCGTAAACAAGCCCTTACTGTGGTTTTCCTGTACCTACAATTTGCATTCTGAATAATTTTCTATCTGCACCTTATAAGCATGTATTAATGCAATTTCTGTGTGTGTGTGTGTGTGAGCGTTAACTCCAAACTTACTGCATGAATACTATTATGAACTATTAGATTGCTTTGTGAGCATGGTTACTTTATTTAAAAAAAAACATTTCTTCAAAAAGAACCACAATCAATTTCCAAAACGATTTAACTCTTTGCCTTGTCTTTTATTTCTTTCAACGCTTACTGCATATAACAAAGCAACTGCTTTATTTACTTCCTAGCTCTTACAGCTGTGTGAGGTGGGAAAACTTTCTCTTTCTTTCTGAATGGAAACCATAATCTCTTAATTAAAAAAGGCTGTGGCTACAGTATGTAGCAAACATTCGACCTCACTTAGGCTCTTCTGTCATCTGTAATGTTCAGTCGTGGGACAGTAACTGTCTCTAGACTGAGGGTACAAAGAGGTTTCTTCTATCGCTTTTACCTTATACCACGAGCCAACGCTGTTTACCGTGACATCTTCATGACTTACCAACTGACGAACGAGAATAGCGGATCTCTGGCTTTCATATGGGACTAGCCCAGTCACGTGATACGTGTGTCATCCTTAAACAGCCTTGGCGTGTGGTATAGGTCGACTTAACTTACGTCAATGTAGTGCTTAGAGCGCTATAAGAACATCCGTGTAACCACCTAAAACCATTTTCAAGTCGTTATGTCTCAAACCACCTCGTTACGTCGACGTAAGGAGTTGTAGCAGTTTAACAACCTTCGTGTCCCCACCTATAACCCGTTTTCTACATCGCTCTAATGATAGATTTCCTTTGATTGGTTGATATGAGCTCGCATAAACGTCACGAAGCTAGGGCGAAACCTGTCAATTCCTTAAAGTGAAGTCGAAAGCCCAGCTAGCAGAGGGGTGACGTGGGAATAGAAATGGATTTGGTTGATGGGTGATTAGATAATAATATAAACTTAGCAGTAACTACCGTGTACCCGTTGTCGTTTTAACTTACACCAACTTGAATGTCTGTGTAACCACCTCTCTCTTAAAGTAGACATAAGGAAAAGCAAGAATCTATATGGTTGGGGAGGTGAAATTGTAACTCTAAAAAGTCTCTATTGAAACGTGTTACGAATCATTCCTATTAGTTCCATCCGAGTTTTGAGAGGGCGCCACACATGTCATCTGGCAGTTTTTGCATTTTTCAGCCCAAATCTAAAGTAAACTAAATTACAACTCAGCTAAACTAAATAAAAATTAAATACAAGCTAGTTTAGTCTGATATAGGCTGAAAACTGAGTTGAAATTCCCACATAAAACTCATGGTACCCTCTATAAACTTAGACGGGACCAATAGCCATGAATCCAAGACGTTTCAGTATATGGGGTCTCGGTCACAAATTCTCCTCTCCAACCCTATAAATTCTTGGGTAAAGGGACATACGAAAGCTCCCTGTAACCTCGATCATAGACTCGCTATCCATTTTTGGTCTCCTTTGTGTGGTCTGCCACTTTGCTGGTCAGTCACCTGCTCGGGTAAGGGGGAGTTTTATGGTAGCCATTTCTGTGTCTACGTCTCTGTTTCTAAATATTGGTACATATGCGCAAAAAGCGACGTTTTCTGTCAAAAATTTCATCCAGTAGGATTATCGTCTTTGGCTTAAGGGGCTTTTCTGATGGGACGGGGTGAAAAATAAAATCTTGAGTGTCTCTCATTCTACCCAAAAATTTCCTGAGTGTAACATCTTTTCATTCTTGGGAAAGAAGCCATTGAAAATGGTGAATTCACGGGTAAACACTCCTCCGAATCAACACCCAACTGTAGTTGAGGATGGGTTGCCAACGTTAACCATAATGGCGCCATCTATCTCCAAGCTGTAACAGTTCGGAGGAAAGTGTTAGCGATTACGGTGAAGCTGGGGAAGAAATATGTGTTGTAGCTGTCTCCTGCTATGAGGCGCCTATTCAGATAGGTCATCAATGGAAAGTATTGACGAGCTTTACTTTGCAAGCTTCGTCGGCCAGGGTGACTTAATCGACATCCAATGGGATGCTGTTGTCGTGAGTGACTTTGGGGAACCAAAATTGGGTCCCGAGTCTGAGACTGATAGGAATGTTCATGACATATGAGCAATAATTTTTTCTCTCTCTTTCTCTGGCTAATTTATATTTCTCTAAAATGTCACATTTTCCTTATACTGTGTATGGACTGTACACAAGTAACAGATATCCGTGACTACTCAGCTGTTACCGTCGATAATTGCTCTTTTGTGAGAACGATGTAGTTTAATTCGTGGGGGTGGAGAGAACCTCACGAGTGCGAAGCATGAGTGTGATTCCCCCTATCCCCCGAGAATTGGACTGTGCCGTTTCGAGCAAATGACCTATTATCAAAGGCAACTGCCAAGTAGTCACGGATATGTGCTTTAGTGGTAAGGTGTGACGTCAAGCTAATTTACCACCTCATTTGAGTTTTTAAAGATTTTTGTTTGTCAATTTTATTTGTGAATCTTAATGAATTTAAGAATTTTTACATGCGACTTATGTAAATCCCCGAATGGAAACGTCCGGGTTAGAAGCTTCCTGTGTACAAAGTCAGAGCATAGGGGAGAGATGTTCCGTTACCAATGTTTGTGTTTTAAGGTAAAACTATTTTTTTTCTACTTTAACAGTTTAACTAAGAGGAGAGTATAAAATACGCTATTCACTTGAGTCTTGTAGGTTTTTAGGTGTATTTTAAAGTGTCAGAAGCCTAATTTTTGTATCGTCGGGACAAAAGGTTCCGGGTTAGGCTTAGCTTGCGACAATTTTTTCCCACGTTGGAACCGTGAAAGGGGCTTCGGACGAACGTCTAACTGGAAAATCGTCTAATGGGATAATTGTCTAATATCTACAAAAATAAAATCTGGAAAATCGTCTAAACGGAATACCGTATTATGAAAAATCATCTAAACGGAATATCGTATAACGGATAATCGTATACTGGATAAACGTCTAACTGCGGTTTCTGATGTTATATGTATAGTCGCAGCGAGGTGAGTCTGAGACATTAGACGATTTTCCATTATACGAATTTCCAGTTAGACGATTTTTCATTATACGAATTTCCTGTTAGACGTTCTTCCAATTATGCGATTTTCCAGTTGGTCGGTTATTGGGTATACTGTCTGAACTTGTGTTGTGTAGTTTAACATAAGTTGGTCATGGTGGATTAACCCCTAAAAGCGTTAGATTATCGAAAAAGTGTGAGTTATCAAAATTAACCCACGGTGACGTTGTTGGAACGAGCTTATTTTATCTATGAATGTCTTTCAATCATACCACTACTTATATGGAAGGAGGATGGCCATTAAAACACTCAACACAAGTGGGATTAAAATTGCCATGTAGAAGCAGCCATTGTCACTAGCTGTATAGACAGGAACAGGAAGTGGCAAACAGCGCCACCACATGACGGTTTATTGAAACTAAAACCGAAACTGAAACCAAAAGCTAAACCGTTGTTACAAATGGAACAACCGCAGCACACAGCAAATAAATGTGTTTCAGATAGATGAGTAAATAAGAATGTATAAAATTGCCATGCAGAAGCAGCCATTGTCACTAGCTACATAGACAGGAACAGGAAGTGGCAGACAGCACCACCACATGACGGTTTATTGAAACTAAAACCGAAACTGAAACCAAAACTAAAGCGCTGTTAAAAATGGAACAATCGCAGAACACAGCAAATAAATGTGTTTCAGATAGATGAGTAAATAAGAATGTATAAAATTGCCATGCAGAAGCAGCCATTGTCACTAGCTACATAGACAGGAAAAGGAACGGTTTATTGAAACTAAAACCGAAACCAAAAGCTAAAGCGCTGTTACAAATGGAACAATCGCAGAACACAGCAAATAAATGTGTTTCAGACAGATGAGTAAATAAGAATGTAAAACATTAGTTAGGTTAATCAAGAAACAAGTAATTAGGCGCAGGCTAATATAAAGAAGAAAATAATTAATGTAACTTTGCAACCAAATGAATTATGTTGCTCAACAGACATATGTGGGTTTTCAGACTAACCGTATATAACGACTAGACTTCTAGCATTGGCATGTGTTAGTGTGACGTCACCACCGTACAGTTCCGGTAAAAAAAAAACGCCCTTTTTCGTTATAACAACCATGGAGAAATTCAGTTATCTCGAAAACTACTCGACGGATTTTCATGAAACAAAAACTGAATTGCATATTAGATTGTCTACTAAATTTCTACCCTTATTAAATACTACGTTAATTGACTGAAAATAATTGGCCGAGCGAAAAAATTAAATGATATCTGATGATATCTCGAAAACCAGTGGAAGGATTTTCATGAAACAAAATCTGAATTGCTTATTATATTTTTCTACTGAATATTGCATGTCATATGTATAGAAATATAGCATATATCATGACGGTTAACCCAGTTTTTGTTTTATTTAATTCTATCCTGTAATTAATGAGTTAATTAATTTATTAGTTATCAACTCGTGTTGCTCGCTCGGCCAATTATATTTGGCGACTTACCATTACATGTAATACGTATAGAAATATAGCCGATATCATAATAAGCAACCCAGTTTTTGTTTCATTCAATTCTATCCTATAGTTTTCGAGATATCAACATTTCATTCAGTGTCACATACATTAATCTTGCAACTTCTTCCGTATAACGAAGGCTTTTTTTTGACCGGAACTGTACATTAAGTTCTTATAAACTGTGGTGTTCACTGCACCCTTATTTTATTACTGATACCTGTTTTCACACTGTAAAAAAATAATTTTGTACAAATAATTGCACCTCTCAAGCAAACACTATAAGGTTTTGTTTTATGTTTACTGTTACAGAATCTCCTGAGCTATCAACTTAGGGCTTCTGCCTGACAAAAGATTTCTCGTCCTAATCCGGAACATCACAAGCCAACACTGCAAATAGTGATGTAAGATTCAGTAGTGACAATCAATGTCACATTCTCGGGACTTAAAACTGGACACTTTTCTGGATCGGGCTACAATTTAACTGGGTTTTAACTTTTTCCATTTTTTTCCTTAACTTTTCATCACACATTGGGGGGGGGGGGGGTATCGCAATTTAATTGGGTTTCAAACTGGTAATCTCTTTCTGTATGTAGCTGCAACTATGCTACAAAACAATAATGTGACTGCAATTTGTGCTCACATGTGAACTATTCCACGATGCAACACACAACTGCATTTATTAACTGTGCTGGTGCAATATGAACTGTGGCATGCTGCAATCAAGTTTCAACATAAACTAACAATCATTTTGGGGGATTCAATTTAAATGGGCATATAACTAACTACTTAACTTTTTTTGCTTTTCAAGCTTTTTCACTTTTTACAGGGAAGTCTAGTTTAAAGGGCAATTACATCCATTATGACATGCATGCTTTACTTTTGGATCACTTACACAATAACTAAACACAAGAACTGCGGTAAGAATACATTACGTACGTCCAACGGCCTTAGCCGATAGAGCTATCTCAATCGGCTGCGAGTCGAAATCGAAGAGTGACACCAGTCGGCATTAATTTCTGCGCGTTCCAGCAAAACAATGGCGGCCTCCATGTCGTGTTTTGGTGATGCAATAATTAAACTGTGATATCGGACGTAAGTAACATATTCTTACCGCAATTCTTGCGTTTCGTTATTGTGTAAATGATCCAAAAGTAAAGCATGCATGTCAAAATGGAAGTAATTGCCCTTTAACTAAGGTTTTCAATGGTAACATTGTTCTAAAAGGATTTGTTATTGTGCAATTATTCATGCTGACTGAGGTATGATATTCTTGCACGGGATAATGTCTTTTTATAATAATACAGCCTTAACTCAATGATAAAATGTGCCTTTGACAATATCACCTGCATGTGGAAACATAATACGCAATCAAATGAACTACCTGTGAGTGTTAGTAAGGGTCGACCTAGGACCTCTGTGTTAAACTCTCATCTTTGAGAGCTTATAACTCCGTCAAAAGTAAACATCTTTACACCAAATTTGGAATCTAGCCTTGACTAGTCAAGGCCTGTCTGCAGTCCAAAAATTGTAAAATTCGGTCAAGCCAAACCAGAGATGCAGACATGGGCCAAATAGACAACTTCTTGTTCTTGTTGTTGTTCTGGGGATACTTTCGTCTGTCCTCTCTACATGTCAAACCATTTGTCCTATACATCTGGTTCTTAGCTCATTTTACAGGTATTGCTCTGTAGATGTGCCCTTTCCATAAGGCCTTTCCTAATTGGTCAAGTGGTTCAGGGGTTACGTAGCTCTAATTGACCAGA
>JAHWFP010123158.1:0-10907 GCA_023313725.1 Lithobius niger | reverse complement strand
CAACGCTGCATTTACCACATATCTATCGCCGATAGAATCTTTTTCCGATATTTTCCGAGACTTTATGTCCAACTTGATTAACACTCATCTTCACCAAGTTAAGATATTAGATCTTTTAAAACTCGATCTCACAATATCTTGCGAATTTTCGACAGCTTTAGCAAGTTTGGTGGTATAACTGCTTCACATCTGTCTTCCTCAGGCACTAAGTTTCAGTCCGTTCTCCGTCCCCAATCTTTTTCCGCCACTGACAACTGCACTGCTTTAAGTTTATCCCACCATTCCAGTACATGAGCATCCAACTCCCAAACTGGGCGCTTCTCCACGACAGCCTCTTCGGAAAGACGTGCACAACGCTGCAGCCGTTTCCATTCTCCTTCACACCAGTTTGGCATTGTCAAAATCTCGAGTCTCACTCGCCCGTTTCTCGGCACGGAAATCTATGTTTGAAACGTCCAACCGTGTGCTTGATTCCCACCACATATCGTCACGACTCGGCCACCGGTAATCTGCGCCAAAATCCTCAAACGCGGCGTCGGCCGCCATGCTTTCATGCCACGCACGATCTTCCCTTCAGCCTGTGGCGAAGACCGGCGCACGCCACTCTCGTTCTTCACTCCAGCCTGTGGAGTGGATCGGCCCATCACTTTGCAAACGACACCCTGACAAATCGTTTACCCCACCGGCTACCGGATAAATCACGCGAGGCCTGCTCGCAGTCATCGCATTGCGAATTGCCCCTTGTAATTCCTAACCAATTAATTTTGGCAATGCGGCAAGAGAATCAGACAAACTTTCCCACGGGACGACCGGGGTTATCTGACCAGTCAGCACAACAGGCCAAACGTCGCCGCCATCTTGTGTAGTCGGCCCCATCTCGCCACGCCCGGCGTCCACCTCACCTGACTTAGGCCTTTTTGACTTATTATCCGTTTCCTCTCGATAATCCACTCGCACCGTCTTTTGAGACTTCTGTTTGTTGTCGCTGTCCCTAGGCAGCGTTGACAACCAGTAATTGTTCCACCAACAAGACAGCCAAACGTCGACACAACCCACGATGATGTCGAAAGTCAAAAAAAAAATGTCTTTTAAATAAACCAATGTTTCAGCAGGGCAGGAAACACGACCACTCGTGACGGCGGCAAAACAGACAGTGGAGATGAAGCACGTGGGGTAGAGGGAGTATGTGACATAAATTTGAATAAATTAAGAATTAATTGTATGCAGGTAAGTACGATAAAACGTGCCGATTGTAAAAGGGACATCCCACATTGTAACACAGTTAGAAGGATGCTATGAATGAGAAGTAATAATTTAATATGTAAAAAGAAATTACAGCTGAAATTCTAGTTTGCATAGCAAAAAGTTACTACATAAAATAATGCCATGTATATTAACTTTATAAGTTGACTTCCAAAACCTGAAATGTTATTTTATGAAAACTATCTGTGGTAGTTACGGTAACAAACGTTCAAGGGTCTTGTGAGCTACTTACCGGAGAAGCTATTGGAACAAATATATCTTCTACTTCTGGTTTAAAGTCCGTCTTTTTCTGTTCTGTTTGCAGAAGGTATTTGACCCATCCAATTATTGCATTTAATGTTCTGCACAGAAAGAAAAAAAATCCATAATTAAAACCTGAACAATTCAGTATAAGACACAGATACATACATACACAAACTGATGAGTTTCCTTGCAATCTACTACTTGGATAAAAAGCTGGTTCCTTTTATGTTACATTTTGAAGCTTCAGTTGACCTTGTTTTTTTCTCAATAAAAAATAAGAACAAGTTAAATGTTACCATTTTGGCTGGACGAAAGCCAGAATGGATTTAGTAGGCCAGGGGTAGGGAGTTAAGGTTTCGGCTGCAGTAAAATTTTCTTATTTTCTGCAACAAACAATTTTCATTTGTGCACTTAAACGTGTTAGCTGTGTGTTACTTTTACTTATATTTTGCTTGCATGTTGTAGGAAAAAGTGACAGCAGTCGGCAAATAGAAGCATTTTAGCTAAGGATGCAGATTATTGCCCAAAGTCTGCATTAATCTGCGAAAGGTGTGAAAATCTGCAAGACTTATAGAAAGGGAAGGTTAGAAAGCTAGACTCCGTGACAAACGGTAAAAAATGCACCCCTCAACACCTACAAGTAAATTTAATGGCAACAGAATATTTGCAATGCCGAGCTATACAAAAAATTTAAATAGTCCCTCAATGAAACTGGAAATAAAGAGTTGTTTTCAGTCAAATGGTAATGCACCATAGTAAAGTAAACAGGAGTTTTTTGTGGTGGTCGCATTATATTGGTTGTTGGATTTAGAAGAAGAAACTTTGACACTTACTCAGCTAAAGACACGATGCTGTAGGAGTTGGCAGCAGAGACCGGCTAAGTCAAATGGCTGGTCAGTCCAATTTTGCATGAGGCACGATGGGCTCTAAAGAAACACGCCCGATTACTTCGCAAGATGTCTGTCTCATTAAAGACTTCTTAAGTCTAGAGAATAATCTAGTTCAGCAGCACAAATTAGAACTGATTTATCCGACTTATCGTAGTTCCTTGATTAAGTGTCTGGCCCAGAAAGAGAGCCATGTGCCAATAAAGTGACGAGGCAGTTTTGAATACTGCGACATGAGAATGAGCAATAACTTACTGGGAACCAATTTTGAAGAGATCGAAGATGGAGAGGCAACAATGAACCATGAGAGGTACATCAAGGAACACGTGATTATGAGCAACACAAAGAAAATTAACAAATTAGCTCCAGTGCAAAACACTATTTTTCGCTGTCTTCTTTAAATTTTCGGAGAAAAACTGTTCTCCTTCATCAGAATTAGAACACTATGATACGAAGAAAATAAACGTCACGTATCGAAGCACTATCAGATCTACACCATGCGCATGACAGGACCAACCACTGATCTATAAATGTTGGTGGGGGTTCCACTTTAGGTACAGTTTGGCGGCCATGACAGGGTGAATCAATGTTTCCATTCTGTCGTAGGTTGGTCCATTAAGATTCATGAGGGACACCTGTTGATGAGAGAAGCATTTTATCACTAGGGATTCCAGTGCTCTAAGGTGAGGATTGTGTTTGGTGCTGGAAAGAAGTAGGACTGATGTTTTGTCCCAAGCAATGGAGTGTTTTGTTTTGCGATGGTGTTGGGTGATACCATTGAGCTTCTTCCTCCGAGGTAGCCCCAATGTATTCACTAATCCTGACTTCAAGTCCTATATAGATTGCTCTGCAATGTTGGTATGGCAAATTAAGTCATAATTCGGAGGACTAATATATTTACCGCTCATTTCAAAAATAAGACTATGTCTACTTATTGCCAACTTTTAATGGCTGGCTGCCATCTTCCTCAGGCATTACAACAAAAGTTTTGTTGATTCTTGTGTTCGCTACATCGTCGTTGTCGTCGTGGCCTGCTGTATTTTGTGGGTAGCGCTTTCACCACCCTGTCAAGCTTCCACTTAGTGCCCAACTCTTGTTCAAGTCTTTTCCAACGATGTGTTCCACTCGGGCGAATGATGTTTCTTGGATGTTCATTAAGGAAACACCTCCCATTTCGTGAAATTAATGACAATCGACTCCAAGGATCTCAGATGTTGGTCTTTGTAGAGTTCGATGTCACCAACGTTTCAGCTTTTTCCCACTCAATACGATGCAGTGAGCTGCGATGCCGTTGTCTATTTCTCACATTGGCCATGTACTGACCGCCTTGTGGGTCTTAATTTGGGCGAACACCGTTGGTAAATTTTGAGGCATTTTTGGAAGAAGTCGCATTATTTAATTTTTTGACAGATGGCCTTCTTTTTCAAGTCTTTCAATTACAAATTTCAAATTTGTCAACGGCCCAGTTCCTTGATCCCCTTTTTTCTTCTCGTATATTCCCGATTCATCCTATTCTTTTTTTGACCTTCTCATCATGCTCTCCTTTATCCATCTTTATCCATCTGTCTGATTTACCTTACCAGCCCTGCACACAAAAATCTCCCTATTCCTCCTCAGCAGCCTAATCGCTTTAGTCTGTTTTACACTAATGTTGGGTCGAATTCTCGGCAGTTTTTTCACCAAAAGATGTTGTATTTTCAGTCACACTTCGGGCGCCCAAGTATACCTACACACAATTTCTTCCACATCAGCTGCCAGGTTTGCTCTCACGCTTAAATTAAGACCCACAAGGAGGGGGCGCCATTGAGAGTCATTACGTCGGCGAAGGGAGCGATGGCCCAGGACCTTGACTGGGAGGCGACGAAGAGACTGCAGAAGTATGTGCGAGGTGGGAGTCGGTTAAAAAAGACTGAAGATCTTCTTGATGGGTGAGAAATTTAATGTTGGAGGAGGATGGAGTACTTGTGTCGTTTGATGTGATAGGCCAGTTTCCTAGCCTATCACATCGACTGATTCTAGAGATGCTGGCGCTATCGAGGCGGAGATGGGAAGTGTCAAGAAAGGAGTTTCAGACGGATCGTGCGATGTTGAACGTTCTACTTGCGCACATTTACGTTGAGTTTGGAGGTAGCATATATTGGCAAACTAGAGGGGCTCCAATGGACTACTCTAATTCCCCAATAATAGCGGACCTCGTGATGCAACATTTGGACGAGGTGATATTAAACTCTTGATTAAGTGTAAGGATCTGGAAGAGGTTCGTGGATGATGTGTTTGCTGTGATGATGAAGCGAGACTTTGAAAAACAGTTGCAGAATATTAACACCTGGAGAGAAGGTATCGAGTTCACACTGGAAGAAGAGAAGAAAGGAAAACTGGCATTCTTGGACGCGTTGTTGAAGAGAATAGACGGATGCAAACGGATTGGGTACGAACTGTATAGGCAGCCGATGTCGACAGAAAAAGGAATTGACTACCAATCAGGGCACCCAAAAGCACAATTAAAAGCGATAGTGAAGAACGAATTTCGACGAGTGGCGAGGAATTTGAGCGACAAAGTGACCGAAAGTTGGCACATGGAACAAAGGGAAAAAAATTTCCTAAAACTGGGATACCCAGGTGGACTCATAAATGATCTGAGTAAGAAAGTGGTCTGCAGTGAGAAGAATACACAGAGAGAAGATGTGAAGCAAGGAAGAAAAGTACAAGGTCCGAGAACAGTGCTCACACACTTAGAAGGGGTCAGTGGGCCAATTAAGAGGGTGGTGGACGATTGTGGCTTCACTACATACACGAGAAACAGTGATACCATCAAAAAACAAATACAAGGGAAAATGAAGGATCTGAGCGTGAATGTTGAAAAAAAAAGAGTAAAAAAGACACAGAAACAGATGGACGAAGAAATGATGGGAGGAGTGAAGAATACAAGAGAAGGCATATACAAAATTCCATGCAGAAACTGTGATGCCTCTACATCGGAGAGACAAGGAAGGGAATTCGAACGAGAATAGGACAGCACATGGCCAATGTGAGAAATAAAAAAGACAACAACGGCATCACAGCTCACTGCATGGAATCAAAACATCGTATTGAGTGGGAAAAAGCTGAAACGTTGGTGACATTGAACTCTAAAAAAAAGACCAACATCTGAGATGCTTGGATTCCATTGCCATTAGATTACATGAAATGGGAGGTGTTTCCTTGATGAACATCCAAGGACCATCATTCCCCCGAGTGGAAAACATCGTTGGAAGAGACTTGAAGCAAAAGCTGGGCACGAAGTGGAAGTTTGGTGAAAGCGCAAAATACGGGAGGTCACGACGACGAGCGGCAGTTACGGATTCGAAAGCAGATGACGACGATGTAGTGAACACAAGAATCAACAAAACTTTTGTCGTAATGCCTGAGGAAGATAGCAGCCAGCCATTGAAAAGTTGCAAGAAATAGACATAGTCTTATTTATGAAAATCAGCGGTAAATATATTAATTCTTCGAATTATGACTCTGAATTTGACAAAAACTTTCACAGTAACACAACGAACAGTTTATTCTTGGTATGGTGACTTGTATACCACACTACTCTGTTTTATTATGGAAGCAGGGGAAGGAGTGGGATGTTCCATTCGGCCATCTAACGACGGGCGACCACCAACTGTCATGAGATGCCAATCTTTGTGCGGAGATCAATGACCGTTATCGGATATTGACGACTACAGCCAGGTGGCCGGCGACTATGACGTTCAGTGCTGTCAAAATCTGTATACAGTACTGCTGTCGATTGGTGGGAGATGATCGACGATAATATCCCTGTGACCAACGATCGCCGACCGTGTGATGTATTCTCTTCTTCGCTTCATGTTGATGGTTCAACTTAAGCTTAGTACGGGGGAGGGGGGGGGGGGGGCCCCCCCCCGACCCCGCCCACCTCCATTTCCTGGATGTCCTGTCCATCTTGTATCCTAATTAACAGCAATTCCGGGTTGGGCATTGGAATTAAAGTTAACAAATCCTCTGATGTGTTGTTGGGGAAAAGCAATGGTCCCCCGATCGGCTATTGTAAAACCACGTTGTTGCTGGTCGCTCCAGATGGAGAGAACGAATCCACCGGTATTGACTCCCTTTGTTTGTCTGACCCCGGATTAAGCAACTGCTTACTTGCCGCTACTTGACGTTGAAAGTTTGATTCTAGGTCGGATTTGTATGGAAATGCACTGACTTTGGATTCCACACCAGTAAGAAGAGATTCCATTTTCGCCTAAAAGTCAGAAAGCTGCGATTTCGAAGCAGACCGCCAGGAAGTTTGGCAGGATATTGCAGAAAGACCGGATTCGGAATCGATGTCTGACGAAGGCACGTGGACCAGAATAAAATCCTCGTGTAGCACCAACCCTTCAAGCACAAGTCTGTTGTTAATTGAAGATATTTTCTCCAACCTTTCCTTCCTGCATTTACAGTGCGTTTCTCGCTGGACTGACCTGCGCTGTGCGTTAAGAAATCCGTAGATTTGGGTGCTGGAATGGCCTTTATAAATGTCGCATGTCGCGAAGTTGCAAGGCCGACACTTCCTGAATGTTTCATGACTATCACCGATGACCACACACCCCAATAGGAATTTCAGGCTTGATGCAATTTAAGAGCAAGCTTTGTTGTAGATATTTTATCGTACAATGGCACAAAATCCAAGTTTAATGGATAGGCTGTCAAGAGGAGTGGGCCCCGGCCGGGCCTTGCATTAGCAACAGGTTTAGCACGTCACGAGAATACACACCCAGACACTCATTCGAGGAAATAAGGTAACCCTTTTGACACCTTAGGCAAGAATTCACACAAGAATGCACAGAAGAAAGTACACCTTGCCTACACCTTATGCAAGAATTCAAAATGATGATATCCAGAGGCAAAAGCGAGTTTCACAAGCGTTTGCTGGGAACCCGAGTGAAGCTGGCAAAGTATAGCCTAACTGTTAAGGGCTTAGTCGCCGAGCCACGAAGATGTGAGAACGAATCGCTTTACTGACTTATGAACACATGGGATTTAAAAAAAGATACCTTCCAGTGTAGAAGGGGATAAAATAATAACAAAGTCTGCAAACGTGTAAGTAAATAATATCATGGGTGGCAGTATTTAGTTAAGAATTACAAATTGAATGAGACTAGGCTTACTGAATGTGTTCACATTTTCGCTAACTACTGACGAACTCTGACTTTCTGCCATATCACTAGGGATGTGTTATACTTGAAAAAGTTGAGCAGAGCACGCAATTAGTACCCGAACGCGGCTCGTTACCCGCATTCATACTCGAAAAACAAGAATCCAGCGAATATGCGATAACAATCTGTGACATTCCAATATACCAAATAAGGCTGTGCAGGTACCAATGTACCGGTATCGGACCAGCACCGGGTTAACAAGTACCGGAAAAAGTACCAGCATTGGCTTGTTTTTACCAGAATCGGCATTTTAGTACATTAATAATATGGCATATTGTTCCCAAAGCTACTACAAATTAATAAGGCTGTGCCGGTGCCACTTTTCCCGATACCGGTTCGATACCGGTGCCTGTTTACCCGGTTCCAATCCCAGTACCGGTGCTATTGGTCATTTGCCGATCCTGTGCTGATGCCAATACCAAGCCGGTGCCAATGCCGATGTGAAATGATAATAAAGAATCCACACAAAATGTGTTCATACGGTAGTAATTAAATGGTGTAACAAACATATCACTTTTACAAAGGAATTGTTTGCTAATACTTTACAGCTCCACGAGATTAAAACCTAGCAGATTATATATTTAAATGTTGCCTAATTTTTAGTAATGATGGGAATAATATGCCACAATATTAATGTACGAAAATACCGATTCTAGAAAAAAAAAGCCGATGCCGGTGCTTTTTCTGGTACTTGTTAATCCGGTGCTGGTCCGATACCGATACCAGTGGTACCAGTATTGGTATCTGCACAGCCTTACAAATTAAGCAACTTTTAAATAATCAGCTAGGTTTTAATTTAGATATGCGATCAAAATTAACTGCCTATATCGCCAAAAATGCCTCTCTGAACTATTAGGCTAACGGACCCGCTCTTCGATAAAATGTGGGCATCCATAAGGTCCAACCCAAGGGCACATAGCAGTTCCTTTGAAAAAGTGTTACATTTGTTACACCTTTAAATTATTGACGTACCAACAAGTTCTGTATTGTTTATTAAGTTAGCGTTTGTCAACGGCATTGGCACCGGGTAGTATTGGCATTGGCACATGACCTATAGTACCAGTACTGGGATCGGAACCGGGTAAACTGACACCGGTATCGGGAAGAGTGGCACCGGAACAGCCTTAATACCAAATGATCATCTCGACGATAGCTTTCAAAGTGTGCAGAATAAAAGCTAGTAGCTTAAAGCATTTTTCGTAACTGTTATATTCTTAAAACTGAAAAGCCATAATCCACAGTCAGGTAAGCAGCATCTTAGTTATTATCTGAACAAATTAAAGAGAAACTTGCAAACAAATTATGTTCACTATATACTCGAACTGGGCTCAATACTCGACTCTTCTATTGCTAACCAGGCTAAACTCGAAATGAGATTTTACTACTCGCACACCCCTACACACTACACTAGGTAAATAATTCAGTAATGAAATCTACAATTATTACCTGTCGCAATATTTCTATATTGCACATATTTTTGGTTAACAAGTACCGGAAAAAGTACCGGCATCGGCTTTTTTTTTTCTAGAATCGGCATTTTCGTGCATTAATTTCAGATTTCTATACTCAACATTTTACACGATATTTCGGAATTCGAGAACGAATGCATTCTCAAAGGAGTCAGATCACAATCACCTGTTTTAAGCTTACCATGTTAATTTCCGAATAACTTTCCTGAATACGAAAAATTTAACTGGTAAAATTATTTTTACTTTCCCAAAATACTTACCTTCAGTAATGTTGCTAAAATCTCTACTTTACACTTTTGCTGCTCGATTATGAACTAAAATCCCCATTTTAGGTTCCCTCCGTAATCTTTTCTCCATCACTACCAGGTACGCTGCACGTCACTGCTGACGTCAGTGCCCCCACCTGGTCACCCTCATCACTTTTAATGAACTCTCCGGTTCAGTGAATGCGGGGAGGCGGGCGGGTCCTTACTGAAGGTAAGTATTTTAGGTAAGTAAAAACTAATTTTACCAGTTAACATTTTCTCTTCTTACTTCCTGCAAATACTTACCTTCAGTAATGTTGCTGAATTAGTCAGTCAGGAGGTGGGAATTCCCACAATTTCAATGAACCCAGGAGAACTTTTGCTTAGACATTTACTCACTCATGTTTTTTTTTTGGTTATACCCACCTTTGATCTATGGCGTCGTCTTCTCCCTCTATCGACCCCTTGTGTAGCAACGTGAGAAGCCTATGTGATTGGTGTCCATGTTCCCAGACACATTGTAGGACACCTCAACAATATGACGAAGGTCACATCATGTCCAGTCCAGCACACCTCACTAAGTTCCTGCAACGACATCGTCAGGTCGACGTCAACAGCAGGAGGCAGAGAACATCCCAACGGGACATCCCACCAATGTTCCAACACAGTGAACTCCCCCGAGAGCTCCCCAGTCTGAACCCTCCAGCTTGACGATCACACACAGAGATTGTCCTGCCATAACGTGCCTCTGCACAATCTCCTTCCATGACAGGCCGCTAGTGTCGCGTATATAGTTTCTGATAAACGTAGTCTGGTGGCCCCACGAGCATGGTACCACTAATTCGTCCAACGGTGTTCCACACCCATACGCCCAAGAGGCCGCGAGCGCCCGCAACTCGTGTGCCCTATCTCTGGCGGAATGTCAATGAGGTTCGGGCCGGTCTCATATGCACGCCGGATCACTGCACAAATCCATTTTCCCACCTTAAATGGGGCCAGAGCCCTATCCAACACTTCGTCAGACACTTTATCCACATCCAGAAAGAGGGGAGCGAGATGTTCTCCTATGGTCCCAGGATCACCGCCTTGGAATTTCTTCTCAGTCGGATCAAGATAATACCGGAGTGCTCGCACTGGGCATTGCAGACGTTCCTCATTTCCCGGTGGAAACATCATCCAGGGCTTTGATTGACAACGACCTCGGTTTAACGCCGGGTTTGCTATCCTTCGCTCGGAAATGTGCAGGAAATGTCAGGTACACCTCCGACCAACCTTTAGCAAACCGGACGTGCCCACTGTCACGCGAAAGAGCCGCCATTTCGCTTTGACGAGCCGCAGAAGCCAGGGCCACCAAAAAAACAGTCTTCTGTGACAAACACAGCATAGATGACGACTTCGCCGGTTCATATGGTGGCTCCAGCACAAGACTTTGGAGCACAAGAGGGAAATTCCACTTAGGAAAGAGTTTCTCTCGCTTGGGGCGCGCTATCTTAAACGCTGTCATCAACTTAGTAATAATAGTACTGGAGACAGCTTCCCCTCCGCCGCCAACGCAAGAAAGAACTGAATTAATGGATGAACCTTTGATGG
>JAHWFP010123157.1:14968-26133 GCA_023313725.1 Lithobius niger | reverse complement strand
GGAAAGTTTATTTGTGTTACTTTGCTGTTTTGACTTCGGATCAGTTATACCTTACCTTAAACATCAAACGAGCTCGTTTTTATTTTCTAATTAGAAATGTTTGGAAGCAGTAGAGGATGGAAAACTGGCTTAGGCTGTAAAATTCATATTGCACTGTTGGATTACGGACCATGGTGAGATACCAGAAAAGGAAGTGATTTCACTAGCAAACTGCATAGAAGAGTTCAGGCGAACGTTGTTCTACGTAACGAATTTTTATCTTGAATTTGTCTGTTCTTTTTTTGTTGATTTTGTGAATTCTACCTTGAGTTATTTTTTTTAATATGTTTTTGTGTTTTTATTTATTTTTTATGTTAACCTTTGTCTTAGTTTTGCAGTTGTCAGGCTCACCCTGACTGTTTGAATCGTCCATCGAAGCTTTTACTTTGTTGACCACATGTACACTTTGTACCCTCTTTGCACTTTGTACCTCGTTGTACGATTAATAAACTACTTACTTACTTTTTACAAAACACAAGCTAAAACATACAGGAGAAAAGCCATTCAGTTGTAAGGAGTGCAACTACTCGTGCTCTCGCAAAAGCAGTCTTAACGCAAAGTGTATCTTTAAATTGTGTGATGATCAAGATGCTGTGAGGATGCGCACGCCGCCATTGCATGACCACGGGCGCACACCTCACAGTATGATCGTAAGCGGCAGGGGTCAGACCGCAAGTGCGCGAAGGTGCACGATGGTTTGAGCCAAAGTGTGAAGTATTATGAAGTAAATGAGATAGAAAACCCAACTGTGAGTCTTTGGTGTAGCCGGGCAGGACATTCTCACAGTTATTTGGCGCCCAAACGTAAGAAACCCAGCGATTTTTCGGACTGTTGGTAAGATGAAAACGAACTTTTCAACCAGCGTAATTCGGCATAATGGTAAAGCGAGCGGTAAGCCTAATGAGACGGCCGACTAAAGCCAAGCAAAGCAAAGACAGATCACGGTAAGATTGTTCTAATTTATTGAATGAGCCAATGAAGTCACCAAGCTCGTAGTTTCTTCCTTGCCAAGTGAACATTTTGTGTTAGAAATCCAAAGGCCGAACGTTTTACTTTTAGCAACCAACTTTTGGCAAGATGATCGACCGCTTTTTCCTGGTGCGAATGCCGCCGATTCTGAACTGTGCATTTTGCATCATGTTTTCTTACAGTGAAATCAGCGAGCGACGCTTGGCAAGAGCTGGTGTCAATCGAAATGAACTGTCCTGTGCTAATGAACGTTTTATTACAGCTTAAATCGACATTTCTAAGCTAGTTCAAAAATTGGTCACATGAAGCCATTTTATTTTCTACAAACAATGAGTTGGCGATCTGCTCACCAACCCAAATTGCAGGAAGAGGTAGTCGCACGCTCGCTCGTCAACAGCTTAGGTGTTGCTGACGATCTCAGAAATTTTGTTACTGCAATCTAAGCAACCAATGCAACTTGCAAGAACATTTTGTAGCGTTAAGTGTGTTTCTCAGGGCAAGTTCAAGCTTACTGTGTGCTGCATTTTACTCGTTAATAAGAACTTTTGCCAATAGTTTTGCATGACATCGGGAGTTCGATTGTTTCGTCCTGGTGCATTCTACCGATCCTTTGTACATTTTTCGCGCCTAGCCTCCTACGCAGGTCTAAGTTATGCATTCAAACGGGAGTGAATAATTTGAAATCCTTTTGGAAACTGCGAGTTTTCTGCAAAATTCGTAATGAGCATTTGGGAGGGCAATCCAAATTGCAAATCCAAAGCAAAAATGAACTGTTTCCTTGCAAGAATTTTAAACATTACCGTGAGGCAAATGAACTGTGGTTTATCGACGTGCTTTGCCAGGCAATGCATCGTTTTGAATGGAGGATTGCTAGCGTGAGGAGCGCCACTTGCAAAACTTGGCAAAAACTTGCAAAACTTGCAAAACTTGCGTTCAAAACTTGGCATCGTAAATTCTGAAATGGGGGACGAAGACGATTCACCAATTAAACGATTTTTGGGGAAAATTCCAAATGTTACTGGGGAAAATTCGGGTGGCGAAAACGGTACAAACACCGCGAGTAACGCCGAAATTTTGGGCGACGTTGGTGACGTCGCGGAAGCGAGCAAGGTAGCCTCGCACGAAGGCTCTCCGGAAATTGGTGGCAAGCGAGCCACTGATGGTGTAGAAGTTTACGTAAATAGTAATGACGCAATTCCAATTATTGGTACGATGCAAGATTGGTGCCGAGCCACCAATGCCGAATTAAAAAATTCTGTTGCAAACTTGATGCAAGACCATGTTAAGCAATCTACAGCTACTTTTCAGGCCATGTTAACTAGTCATTTAACTGTAATTCTGAAGTCAACACTTGATTCAAACCAACAACTTTTGACGTTGCAAGCCGAACAAACTGCAACTAAAGCATGCATTGCTGAACTAGAAAGACAATTAAAATCTCTAAATGACGTTTGTGGTCAGTTACAAAAGCAAACGACCATGCAGCATGCTAGCGTCCCAAGTGTAAACACAAGCTCGTTAGGTGCTATCCCAAAATCGGCCATTTGTCAGGGTAATGCTGGTGATCACGAGCCTTTAAGCAAGAAAGTGGTTACCGTGGTTACGAACCGACGTGAACGGTCGCGTTCTTTAAAAGACGAGGCACACACAGCATTTTCTCGAGAAAACGCGTTGTTTCCTGAATCGCGCAATTTTCAAGATGGGAAAACTAAAGACAACAAGATTACAGAAGTGGATTTAAACAAGAGTTTAATCCTAGCCTTAGCAACGTGGCATTTGCAACCACCAGTCTTGGATGAATCAAGCGATTTAAAGCAGTGGTTTGTAGAAATGCAACTCTACATCGAAGAGAAGAACGTTGACAATAGTCACCTGCAGAATTTAATGAGAGCTTCTTTAAAAGGCAGATACTGGAAATGGTTGGATGCTCAACTGACACCAATGAAGTCTTGGACAGATGTCAAGAACAGATTGAAGGCAACTTTTCAAACTCCCAAAACCGATCACGACAGATTGCTGAAGATCCATGCTATGAAGCAAGAGAAAGGTGAAACCCCAATGCAGTTTGTGTCGCGCATGGTGGGGAAGTTTAAAAGTCTGCAGAAGAAGAAAGATGACGACGAGATGGTGTACCTCATCGTGGAAAGGATGCAGCACCAGCCGAGGTTGTTGTTATCAAGAAATCTGCCGAATACTCTGCAGCAGCTGATTGCAGAGGTGGAATGTTTTCCAGCTTATATTGCGCATGGTGGTAAGAAGGCTGAAACCCAGCATTCAAGCAACTGAACTGACCAGACCAAGTTTGGGAAGCAAGGGATTTCGACCAGCAGAAATAGTGGAAGCAAGGATGGACGCCGTTCAAACGTGGCACCATCAAAGAACCAGCATTCTGAAAGAGTTACTCCACAACGCCGGGAAGCAGATCAGAGCCGTAACGACAGTGAGGGATTGGACAAGAAGCCTGGTGGTACCAGCCAAGCAGCATCCGATGCAACTCGTCAGGAAGACAACTCCAGCGACGCTAATCAGCGGCATGGGAATTCCAGACAAAGTTCACCTCAGTCGAGAAGAGGTAGAAAGGACTGGATGAAAGGGGTTAACTGCTGGAATTGTGGCCAGTTGGGTCATCTCCAGAAAAGCTGTAAGAACCCACCCAAGGAGAAGCAGAAGAGTTTGTTCTCTACCGCAGGAGAAACAGCATCGTATACCGTACCAGTACGCATGCGTATGTGGAGCAAGTTGGCTATTCTAGACAATGGATCGGTAGGTTCCCACATGAAAAAGGCGTGGTTTGACACAGCCTATCCGGAACACGAACTCCGCCCATACAGAGGTGAAGATTTCAATTTGGCTGATGGGTCGTTAATCAGACCTATGGGGGTCGCCCACCTACCGTTTCAGCTGGAAGGCAAACACCTGAGAATGAAGTTCACAGTATTTGAGGAACTGGCAGATGACGTCATTTTGGGGATCGACTTTATGAAGAAATTCCAGCTCGTCATCGATTCGGCGAATCAAGAGGCCTATATGAAACAGTTTCCGTGCAAGATCTTTTCACTGTCAAGCCAAGCGGCTGACCCAAAGCGGCCAAAGGTAAATAGCATCTGGAGGTTGGCAGCAGACCCTTCCCAACCGATTTACAACGCCTTCAATCAGATGACAGACGAGCAGTTCCAGGAATTGGAGGAAGTTATCAAAGCCCACCAAGCAGTTTTTCCAGGGAAGCCAGGGTTAACTTCTGTCAGGCAGCATACGATTGAATTTAGGGGTGAACCTTGCCCGAAGATCGCAAAGAGCTACCCTCTATCGAAGAAGCAAAGAGAGGAAGTTGACCGGATGGTTAACGACTTGCTTGCCAATGACAAGATTGAGGAAACGGAGTCAGAATGGGGCTCGCCCATTTTCCTGAAACAGAAGAAGAATGGCGGAGGATGGAGAGCCATTGTAAACTACATCGAGCTGAATTCCCAGACGAAGGGCGATTCTTTTCCACCACCAAGGCAGGAGGAAATATTCCATTTCCTGGCCGGGAAAAAGTACGTGTCAGTATTGGATGGTGAGTCGGGCTTCCACCAGATCCCGCTCCACCCAGATTCTCGTGACTGCACAACGTTTGTTTCTCCAGGACGAGGTACCTACAGGTGGAAAGTCATGCCTTTTGGACTCAAAACAGCAACAGCAGAGTTCCAGAGAACCATCAGCATCATACTCAACGGGCTGATTGGGACAGATTGTGTCGTGTTCGTTGATGATATAGTCATTGCAACAGAGACGTGGGAGAAACACGTCGAAGCCATCAAGCGCGTATTCCGCAGGCTAATGAAGCATGGATTCACTTTACGAAGGAAGAAGTGTCACTTCTGGCTGCCCGTCATGAAGATCCTCGGTCATGATGTGTCTGCCGATGGGATCAAGGTGACAGAGTCCACAGTATCAGCGCTGAGGGATTTCCCCGTTCCTACCACCAGGAGGAGATTGCAGCAATTCCTTGGTTTAACGAACTACTTCAGAAAGTTCATCAGGGAGTATGCTGAGACGACCAAAGTTTTTCACCGCCTACTCAAGAAAGACACTCCGTACAAATGGGAAGAAGAGCATACGAGAGCATTCGACGAGCTGAAGACGAAGCTTCTGGCTTCACAGTTTCTCCAACTACCAGACTTTGAGCACCCGTTTCAAATCGAAACAGACGCGAGCGACGATGGGATCGGTGGAATGATCGCTCAGGTCATTGATAACCAGATCAAGACCATTGAATTCTTCAGCAGGACTCTGAAGGACAGAGAAACTCGTTACACGACTTTCGAGAAGGAGGCTCTGGCTGCCGTGGAAGCAGTTGAGAGATGGAAGCATTATATAGATGGAAACCATTTTACCCTCGTTACGGATAACGATGCGCTTAAGTGGGTACTGTCAAATAAAAAGAACTCAGGCAGAACTGGACGCTGGGCAGTGAAAATCCAAGGATATGACTTCAACGTAGTACATCGTGCTGGGAAGCTCAACGTCGTGGCCGATGCACTGTCACGCAACCCGCCACAGCTGCTGTACATCAGAAACCAGGAGAGAGTGCCCATCACCGATAAACTTCAGGTGAGGCAAGCTCAAGAACAAGATGACTTCGCTAAAAGAGTCTGGGAAGTTCATTCCAGCCTGTCCGAGGCGAAGAAGAACGAATCTCCTGGATTTATCAAGAAGGCTGCGGAGGACTTCATCTTTGACGAAGGAGTTCTGTTCTACATGGATCCAGCAGCACCAGAAAGAAACAGCCAGAGGTCGAGATGGCGTATCTACGTACCAGAGACTATGAGGCACCAACTGCTTCATGAGTGTCATGATCATAGACAAGCAGGTCACCTGGGAATAACGAAGACCCTTGCACGAGTTCGGCAAGTAGGATACTAACCACACGTCTTCAAGGACACTAAGAACTATGTTCGTTCCTGTGCAGTTTGTCAAATGGTGAAGTGTGCCCAGACAAAAGCGCCGGGACAAATGCAACCTGATCACCCGAACCATATTATGGGAATTGACTACGTAGGACCACTCCCAACGACCACTTTCAACAACAAGTACGTCCTATCAGTCGTTGACTATTTTACCAAATGGGTATGGCTGATACCGACAAGGAACGCAACATCAAGAGCTGCGGCAACAAAGTTCACGCAGCATGTTCTCAGTGACGTAGGTGGACCAGAATATCTCATCTCAGATAACGGCGCAGCGTTCACAGGGAAGGATTTCGTCACGATGCTGCAGGAGAATGGGATCAAGCATTCCAAGACGACACCGTACCACCCCCAGAGCAATGCAACCGAAAGGGTCAACCGAACACTCAAGGCATGCATTAGAGCTTTCGCTACGGAACGGCAAGGAGGATGGGGACCGTTGCTGCCATGTCTTCAGTGGGCAATGAGAACAACACCACATGTCTCTACAGGCGAAACTCCGTATTATCTGATGAAGGCAAATGGATCCACGCACGAGACTCCAAGCACTTCTTTTGCCACCAGTCCAGACAGGAATGACGGTCAAAGCGTACGCCGAAGCACACAAGCTTGAGATGGAAAAGGCTTACGATCTAGCGAGAGCCCATCTTTCTGAGACGTGAGCAATGACGGTGACGAGCCGCCAGATGAAAGAACTGGAGAGGGACGGCCAAAACGCATCATTCGTTCGCCTGCCAGGTACAGGATCGACATCGTGCAATCCAAAGGCATGCCAGGGAGACCGAGCTTTCCCTTCAATCGTCATGTAAAGGTCAGAGTTCCGCCTTCAAAGATTCCTCCCATAGGAAGAACAAGAGAGTTGCAGCCAGACTTCGAAGGTCCATTCCGCATTCTTGAAGAAAACCCAAAGGGGACCTACACATTGCAGCATGTTAGGAAGTCTGAAGACGTACGCAAGGTCAACGAGAAGAGGATAGCTTCTCTAGACGCAACTTTGTGCGTTGGTACGAGGAAAGAACCGCGCAGGTAGCCACAAGATCGACGCCTCTTTGAAGATGATTACCCAAGTCTATTCTCTGACGAGGATGAGGACCAGCAACCATCATCTGTGGAGGACGTGATCACCCAGCACCCTGTTGCGAGACTGTCGGCATTAGAGTGGACGGTTCTGCGTCACTAGTACAACAGAGATCGTTTTGAATTGGGAGTAGCTCAACCGAATGTGATGGAAGCAATTCAGAGCTACCGGTCGATGTGAAGCGTCGTTAGGAAGCAAAGCACCATGAATGAGCTGATAACCAGTGAAACCCGTAACGAAATGGAAAGATGAGCAGACGGAAAAAGTGCCTAACGAATGAGTTGGGGATGGAATAAATGCCGCAATCTTGGCCTAATGAGTTGATCCACCCTCTTCAATTTGCACGCTTCCCACCAAGCTGTTTCACCGACAATGAGGACGCTGAGTTGTCAGCAGCGAGCAAGGATCTGTGCGCAGTGAACGGAGCTGAATTGAGGTCGGTGCCGTGAAGAGCCGACATCTTAGTTGGGAGCTATTCCAACTATGAACTAAGCCACGAGACACCGTGTGATGTCTTGTGCATGGGCTGTGCCAACTCACCATCAAGGACTAAGTCGGACCAGGGTCTCTCCTGGCTGCACAACAACAGTGCATTGTGGTGTGGACTAAGCCGCACTGAGGCTTGCCTCGGGTGCATCACATCCGCGTGTGCTTCAAACGAACTAAGTCGCATCAAGGCATCCCTTGAGTGCAAACCTTCATATTTTCAAGGACTAAGACGGATCAGGAAAGTTCCTGGCCGCATAATCTCATTTGTATTAATCTTTTGGCGAGGTTGGACTTTTCGAACCACTTCGCACCTTACCTACATCGTTTTCATGTTCCAATCCTTAGTAGCAAAAATTGTAATCTTTTGTATTCCTTCTTCTCTGTATCGCCCGAACCGGCACGCACCTCTGGAGGGGGGGAAAACTGTGAGGATGCGCACGCCGCCATTGCATGACCAAGGGCGCACACCTCACAGTATGATCGTAAGCGGCAGGGGTCAGACCGCAAGCGCGCGAAGGTGCACGATGGTTTGAGCCAAAGTGTGAAGTATTATGAAGTAAATGAGATAGAAAACCCAACTGTGAGTCTTTGGTGTAGCCGGGCAGGACATTCTCACAATGCACTTTCTTGAAGGGCTCAACATTTTATTTTTTATTTTATTTTATTTTGTATTAAGTCATTTAAATGCATATTGTGTGATGTTCTCTCACGCATGTATGTGAATGTGTACCTCGTTGTTCTTGCAATAAATTTATCTTATCTTATCTTACAAATCAGATTATAACATACACAGGAGAAAAGCCATTCAGTTGTAAGGAGTGCAACTTCGATTCCAAACTGGGTTATCTGCTACATGATGATGAGGTTTCAATTATAATACTGCAATGTACAGTGCAGGGTAGATTAGTAGGTAGTGACGCTTGTCTGAGAACGTGGGATAAAGAAAGACCTGCTTCCACCAGCGGCACCAGAAGGCAGCACTTGTCTGGTCCGCGTAGGCGACGAAATTTGAAATAAAAATGGGGGCATCGTTGCCATGGTAACCATTGTAATAGCGACAATACCTGCGGAAACAGACGAAATACTCGTGCGTGGGCAACATCCAAAGTTGAAGAACTTATTCTGTGTTCGATTCGAACTGTATGCAGTTCGTTACAATAAACATAAACCACGAATGAAGCTTCACCTATACGGTCGATAAGCACGCTACTTGAACCTTCTCGGAACACAAAACCATGTGTTATACTTAGCGCCAATCGCAACGACAACCCGTTTTACAACTGAATATTGAATTTAAAAATTAAAACTTGATCAGCCAGTTCTGATCTTTCTTAAAATTATTTTAATGTCCTAACCTGAATTATGATACATTTTAAGCCGATTAATTTTGCTTTATTATTGTGATTAATTTGTTTTAGTGACGCTAAATAGTTCCCCATGAGGCTTCACGTTTCTGTTACTTCACGACAGCGCCCTCTGGCGGTAAATCGCTGAAAGCAGGTAGTTCTTTCCCCCAAAATGTTTACCGTTGTCAGAGAAAGAGTGGTACTACCTTTATAATCTTCTACCCTGGTACAGTGTATTGACAACAATGACCACGAATTCATAAGTACACAGCACAATTACAACAAATCGAAAGAAGAATTATTGCTTCCTCCTGCTAAGTAATCCGAATTTGGTGAACTTATCGACCAAGATTAAGACATGTAAACCTATATGAACTTCAGTTTTGTCGGAGTGACATGACCCGGATTCGAACTGGCAACATAATTCCTCTCCAGATCACTGTCAAAGCGCCTTTGTCATTGTGGCCACCCCTCCACTGGCATAAAGATGACTCACTGAACCTGTTATTAGGTCACAGCAGTGACCGGGGCTCCATTCGACCGAGAATGTTTGCAGCTATGGGCAATGGAGCATCTTTATGCCAGTGGAGGAGCGGCCATAGTGATAAAGGCGCTATGTCAGTGATCTGTAGACTAATTGGGTTGCCAGTTGGAATCCGAGTCATCCACTCTAACGAAACGTAAGTGCATAAAGATGGCTTATTGTGCTGCGTTATTTCTAGTGTATGATTTTCCTTGTTTGGCTTGTTTAGCTCGTACATTTATAAGGTTTAACAGAACCAAAGTCGAAACAGCAAAGGAATACGAATATGATTTCCACATGAATATGAAGTCCACATGAATATGAAGTCCACATGAATATGAAGTCGACATGAAACCTTACTGCTGTCCTCAAAATGGAAATTTACTAAATCCATAAAAAGAAAGACATTGTAAAACTGGATTTACTGATTTTGATTGTGTAAATGCTAAAAAAAATAAGTGATATTCCCCTCCCCCCCCCCCCCAAAAAAAAACGAGTTAAGTATTCTTGCCAAGCTTTTTGGCCGTTTACATTCGTGATATCAAACGCCGTGCTCTTTAGCCAAGTTAATCCCACCGACTAAGAATTCAAACTTTAAATGAATAATTGAAAATTGCACAGTAAGCTATTTTCATATTTTCCATTTAACCTTCGAACTCTTACTTGGCGGCATTAACTTGGCGTTTGATATCACTACTTCAAATGGCCGAAATTCATGATGGGAAACCTTATCAAGTTTTGTTTGGGGGAGATTAACATGACACCTGAAGTTAAGGTTGGTTCAGTGGCTGTATTGTGTTTGACCTAGAATGCTTTTTTTCATTTGTTGCTGTTTACATACTAATCAGTCTGTCAGTGTGATTGTCGAAACTGAATGATGAGCGGGAATTGTGTTGTTAACATTACGCCACCGTGTCAGTCTGTGTCGGTCCGATATGCATACGGGAGTGAATGAATGAATCCACACTGTTTCTTTTTTTGTTCTGGGAACAGTAGAGGAATCCTGTAACATTTTTAAAAGAAATTATACCAGATTCTGTTCACGTAGGTTCTGAAAATATTATTATATATTCATTTGGCTGGAGTTACTTTTGTTAAAGTGCACGTGACACAATTGAAATAGGCTGGGGCCTTTTATTCCTTATGCAATGCATTTCATGTTCTGTTTATGCCGCCATGTTGAAAAAACAATTATTTGCATTGGCAAAGTGGTAATCTCGTTACGTAATATTAGGTCTGGTCACATCTTACCTCATCAAATCTTAACAACCTGGGGGTAGTTGCGGTGATTATACCTCTGATAATGCTTTGGATTCGTACTGCTTTGAAGGCAAAAGCATTAGCAGAGGTGTTAGTAGCTGTAACTACCGCCAGGACCTCGCGTATGTTTGGGAGAGGTGGATGCAAAATATAGTTAATTTTCTAATCTTGTTTAAGGTACACGCTTAAAATAAAGATCAAACAACAGTAGATAGGATGCGACAAGATTACCTTAAAATTATAAAACTATAAAACAACTGAACAGTAGCAAATTTTGAATTTTGTAAGTTTTAGCAGGCTTACTCTTGAGCAATGGCTATAGTTTGCTAAAAAATAATCTGCTACCATACCTTTTCTAATTTTATAGCTAAACTTCCGCTCACTATCTGTCTGCTGCCACCCCCCCCCCCCCTTCCGCCCTCCCACTTCAATTGTGCTTGGTATATTTATTTATTTATGCAACACTGCCCTCCAAATGAAAAAAAACTAGCTGAAAAACTTCTCCTTTAGGG
>JAHWFP010123157.1:0-14868 GCA_023313725.1 Lithobius niger | reverse complement strand
AAAAAAAAAACGAAAACGACATTTCCCGTTATGAAGGCCAAAACCAACAATGTTCTTCTCTCTGTGTTTCATAGTACGTAAAAAACTAGTTTTTTTTTTCATCTTTTAAAAATTTTCACTGGTCACTTTGAACACTTCTTTTGGCAGTTACTGTGAAATTTGTCTTGCACGTTGCAAGTAAAAATCACATCAAGGGCAGATACTGTTCTATTTTAAAGGGATATACCTCCCAGCGCCATTTTTCTCGATCCCACATCAAGTACGGCCCCAAAGGTCTATTTACTTACCGTTAGTCTTTCCCTTGCTAAAAATCTGTTTTAAAATGTGGCGTCTAAGAGATTTTCTGTTGAATATTACTAACTTTATTTACTTTCGTCCCGAACATATATGATGCATCGCGTGCCTACAATGACCTTGAAGTTTCATCTGTGTGTGCGCAGTATTAATTTTAATAGTTTGCTAGTAATTAGTATGAGATCGAAAATCTTGAAGGCTAATGCGGTAAAAATTAAAATAATTATTCCAATAGATCGCCGAAGCAAAATTATAAGACATTAGTCTAGAAAATTATAAATTGTGATTTTAAAATACAAGAATCATTCCGGTTTTTGACGACACAATCAATGCCTTCCCGCTGGCTGGACTATTAGGCACAATGCCAACTGAGACAGTAGCTACGTTTTTCGCTGCGAGGAACGAAGCTACCGTCTCAGTTGACCTTAGCTGTGGTAAATACGCGGATGGGATCGTCGCGTGGGTGTTGTGAGGCAGGCGAAAAGTTATAAGGCAGGCTGGATGTTGCTTTAAGTTTGAAGCCTACCAAGGAGTAATTTATTTCATAACTGCATTATAACCGTATCTGCTCTTACCGTTTTTCTTTGTTGGTGCCCAGGTTATTTTAGTTGCTGAATTATGCAAGATACTGTAAGGCAAATTGTGACTTTTAATTTTATTTCACAAAAACTAGACAAAAATAGACGTTTTTCTCTGTATCCATGAATTTTTACGCCGCCTTTAAACTAATAACATATTTAAACAAATAAAATATCAAAATTCAGTTTTACGTGCTTCAGCACTCCAGTCGATCTTCTTGATGATGAAGCAAATCAGTAACATCATCTTCCCTCAATTCTTCCCAGAACTGATGTGCGCTTTGAGACATCAATGGACAAACTTAGCTAAAATGTAATTTTCTTCGCAGCTTGCCAATCTCGATCTTTAGCTCTTAACCAGCTAGGAATTGTCGGCATGTAGGTTTTCAATAAGAAGGAAAACTCGTTAAAGTCTTTCTGAGTTTTGTAAAATAATAGCTAGGATTCACGACGGAAACTGTACTACAGCAAAATCAGCCATCGTGGGTCTAACCTTCAGCCTAAAGTTTAGTTTGTGACTGACGGCCTTTCCAAGCCGTCACCATCATTCATCATGGAAAATACATTCATGTTGCAACCGTTTGAAGACTTGAAAACTTTTTTGAAGTACTTGAAATCATACACATTTCTTTTTGGTTGTTTGGACATTTCTAATTAAACACCATGGTGTACTGAGTCTGCACTCATGAGTGTGTGCCCAGGCAGGAAAGTGTAGCGAAGGGCATTTTGTAGGGGTCTAGATATTTCTTGGCTTCAAACAATACTTTTTAGACACTTCTAGGCTCCACAAACGATAATGAAAATAAATGAACTGTAGGGAGAGTGCTTTTAAAAAAAAAACTTTCCCATGCCCTGACTAGGAGTAGATATAGAAATTTAGTTTGAGAGGGAGCCGATTTCCCAAAATAATCGAACTTTTTTCTTAATTTTTGCACGTCCTCATAGACTTTTGAACAGAGGTATATATAGCACATCCTCCTCCCCCGTTGCCCCCCGCCCCCCGCCCCCGGGGCGGCGCGGGGGGGGGGGGAAAAATGAGAGGTACCTTGCAGGTACTGTTATCAACAAAAGGTAACACGATCGCACGTTTGTTTTGAACAAATCCATCAATTTTATAGATCCATTACGAATTGTAATGTACGTTGAGTGCCACATATGGCCTATCCTACACCGTTTTTCGCTGAATCATCGACTGAATTAATAATAAAACGAATAGGACCTTTTTTGTGGAACATTCCATGCTCTACAATTTCTGATTAAAGATATTTTCGTGGCTGAGCAGTCCTTTCCGTGATGTGTTGAATAAACCAATATCGGGCGCCATGTTTCCCACATGATGTCATAAGCTCAACATTCTTCTACACCGTTTATTGGGTGAATCCTTGAACAAAACTTATAGAACCTCTTTTGCAGAAAATTTCATGCTCTACATTTTTGGACGGATGTTTTCATGCCTGAATATTCGTTACCTGATATAGTGAAAAAAAAAAACCGTTTCCAAGATGGCGCTGTTAGCTCAACATGGATAGCTGAGGACCTTTAGTATGTCGAACTTGATGTCATTACAAACATCTGTGCCACAAATCAGATTATTATGAATCATTCCGAGCATTTGATCTAAGTTGACTGGACTATAAGGTAATTTGGCTGTTTTCAGACATATGAGGATAAATAACAATGCGACAGAAAAGTCTGAAACTTGTTTGATCGGGAGACTTTGGTCGGCTGACAACGTAAAAGTCACTATTAGTGACACAGCTTAACGTTTTTATGTTTTAAAAAATGGTGTGAATAACGTTGATATTTGCCTAATTACTGGCTACTGGCTAACACCATTTCTTGTTTCACAAAAACAAATTGTTCCATGCAGTGAATAAAGCTAAAATTTTGCAGATTAGCTGTAGTTTAACCATGCCTTCAGCTGGTTTGTGGAAGCGTAAATTCACAGTTACCTATCAACCTTAACTATTTTAAGGGTACAGTTTCAGCATTTTGTTTGTTTGTTGTTTAGGGAGCACTAACCGAAACTAACCGATTTTATTTTATTTTATTTTTTTTTTTTTTTTATTTTATTTTATTTCATTTCATTTCATTTCATTTCATTTCATTTCATTTTATTTTATTTTAGTTTAGTTTAGTTTAGTTTATTGGGCTCACATCAAACCCTTACATTTGAGCTTGAGTTTGTTGAGAGGGGTAATCCTTTTGGGATTCTCTGCTTTGTAGCAGACGACGAGAGTTGAGAGGGACAATACGTAGATTTGAAACAGTATTAATTTTTACAACAGTGGGTATGGACACAGACAATAAACCATTGCTTAGATTTTAACTAGTGTGGCCCCACCAATTCAGCAGGTCAGAGAAATTATTTTACGCATTTAGGAGTTCCAGGTTTTCAGAGTATGTGGTTATTGCGGCTAAGCAATAGCAGAGTTAGCCATCTTTCTAAAGAAGCTGAGCTTATTGTTAGCTGGCAATGGGGCCCAAGAAAGTCCCTCCCTAATCTGTGAGGCACTACTGACTACCATTGGCCTTTACTATTTTTAACTTTGGACACGTTCCCAGCTGTACCATGGTGCCAGAAGGCGAGAGGGACAATTTTGCTAGGTAAATACCATCGGAAATTCTTAAGGTTCTTTTACATGCTACAATCGACACGGGCACGCGACATCACAGGCCCTTCTCTTCCCGAAAATGCCAGGGGTGGCTGGAACCGGACTCGAACCCAGGACATCTGGCACATGAGACGATCATGCTAACCATCAGGCCACCTTACCCCATCGCCTTCACTAGCTGTGGGACAAACTCTCACCGTACCCTCCCATTACCATATAGTAATATGAAAAAAAAATTTCATCTCCTCAAACTGCAGATGAGATTCGGTGCTGGTTGATTTTTTTTCTTTTCTTTTCCCCATTTGCTTCTCCATCCTTGTTGTGATTTACGTACGTAATTCTTTCTTTTATCTTAAACTTCAAGGCTTCAATTGAAATAAAAGTGTTTCTTGCAGAATAGAACTATGTCTTGCTATTTAGAAGAGAGGAAAGACATTAGAATAGTAAATGGTTAGAGCTGGTAGAGCTCACAGCACTCCCTCAGATCCGTAGCTGATGTTAGCATGTCGGCAAATTTGACCTCCAAATTTTAAATCAAAATAACACGTTGTTTTTTTAACTCTTCTTTTAATATTGCGGATGGGCATAATTCCATTCAACGATTGGAGTCAATATATACACACCAGGTAAAAAATTGAGTCAAGCCTATTTTTACCTAAGTGTCACCAAGATGCAATTCCATTCCATATCAATTCCAATTCTAATTCATGAGCGAACTTTAATTCTAACCAAGTCATACCATGTTTCAATCCAATTCAGTTTATTGCCATTTTCTTTATTAGCTATTTCAAATCAGTTTCAATCAATAATTTTTCGTTTCTCAATTTGACAATTAACCAATTCAAAGTCATTGACATCTTGTTGGTCTAATATTAGTTCCAGTCGATTCCCAGCTGATTGTGTAAATGTTTTAACCAAGTCCATTTTGTTCCACCCAATTTAACCTAAGCGCACAATTTCGGACAAATACCGGGAAAATTTAGGACATTACCGAAACTTTAAACGAGTTTGGTGAATATAAGGTTGAAATTGATGTATCCATTTGAATTTTAGTGGAAGTGGCCCGACTCGGGTGTAACATCAAATTCACGCTAAATCACGTCAGGTCAAAACAAGGCCTTATAAGGCAAATTAAATTCAGATCAAATGTAGGCAATACGATTCTAAAGATTTACTTGAGAAGCCAAGTCAACCTGAGCTGGACATGGATTGAATTGTCAAGTCAATTTCTACCTAGTCATTTTATAATTGTGGCAGCTACTGAAGTCAATCTCAAATCAAGTCAAGCAGAATTGACAATATTATAACGTCATTTCCATCAAGTCACTATTGGGATTGCCTGGAAATGCTTAATCATTTCCACCGTACCCACAGAAGCGGAATTAAGTCTATTCCAAATACGGACTTGACTGTAGCAGCCAATTTATGTATTTTTGCCACAACTTTTTCTGGAATTTTTACATGGTGCAATCTTGGTGGAGTTTTCCCATGGTGCAAAATTGTCACTCAAGCGCAATGTCGAGTTCCAAAATTTAAGCCATAAACAAACTTTTATAGTCGTGATAGTGTGACCAAACTATTTTTGCCAGTTTTACTAGCATTTGTGTAATATGTAGGCTAATTAACAATAAATTAAAAAATAAAACAAGATTTTGTTTTTGTCAGTTTCTTGGTTTTTAAAATTTTCATGCATTTAATGCAAATTCGTGATTATGATGCGCGAGTAAAAAGACTAGCAGAAGAACGGCCACGGAAAAATATAAACCTGGAAAAAAGTTGAAGAAAATATAAAAGCCGAATTGTTTTGTCGGTTTTATTTTATTTTTTTTTCGTGTTGTTTTTTTGTTACACGGTAGGTTTAGTTAGTTATAAATTTCTCCAGAAAACGTATTTTTTCTGTGTTTTTTTTCCCACGGCTGCTTTTACATTTGGCTTTGATTTCCATGAATTTTTTCATCATAGGTTCGAAACAAAACCACTTTATTTTTTGACACAATATCGTTTTACAGTAAGTGATCAATTACGACCTTGGTCACTCGCTAAACGACGTCATATATGAGGTAAACTCGTGTTTAAAGAGCACCCGGTGCTTATGCGAGACGAGGCAGATTTTATTTATTTATTAAGTAATTGCAGCACCCAAAATATCAATACAACCAAGAAAAACATAACACAAAACAACGGCAACAGAAAAAAATAGCTAAACCGAATGACAACACACTAAGGATTCTCTAACAGATCTCAAAAAAAAAAGAAAATAAGGACACGCTACTCGAGTTCACAGCATCACATGAGAGACCATTCCACTCAGCAGCATTGTCCTGGGAAAAAAGAACCTGCAAAAACATTCTTGTTGCACTGGTAACGTTTTACTTTCTTGGAATTGTCATGTCGACCAATAAAACTTGGGTCTTTTGCAAAATTCTTCCGGATTTAGGAGCACCCTCATGTAGAATACGGTAAAAAAGGACCAATCTGTGATGACTCCGTCTGCCTCAAATGACTGCCATTTCAAATTGTAGCAGTAACTAGTGACGCAGTCTCCCCTACTGTAATTTCCACTAACCAACCTAGCAGCCCTGCGCAGGACACTCTCCAAACAATCTGACAGATTCTTGGTGTAAATAGCTCCCACACAGCACTGCCATAATCTAACTTAGATCTTGTTACAGCATTGAAAACTAGCTCACGGACCCTAGGACTAGCATCTTTCAAAACCCTGCGAAAAACTCTAATAATCTCCATTTGCTTTAGCACATACAGTTTGAATGTGATCCGACCAGGATAACTTGTTATATCCTATCAAAAACCAAAACTGGTAAAAGGGCCCGCCAAGTTCCGAATGGTTCGGCTGTGCAAAGGAGATATATCAACACAACAAAACATTCACCCAGTTATTCACACCGCTTAATAATTCGAAGGTTAAATTAAAACTAGAACATTGCTACTTTCGGTAGCAATGTTCAAGTTTTCATTTAATGTCAAAGCATTATTCGGTGCGATTAAGTTGGTGAATGTTTTGGTGTGTTGATATCAGTCCTTTGAAGGGCCGAACCATTTGGAACTTGGTGGCCCTTTTTACCAGCTTTGGTTTTTGATATGATATCACTCCTTTTTGTAAAATTGTGTATTAGACTCAACTCCACTACCGTGCAGATGTGTAATAAAGTGCCGCATCAACAAGAAATTGGTTTTCAACACTTTGCTACTACCTTTTGCCTAGAGGCCAAACCATTCTCAACTTAGTCACCTCTTTATAGGTTTTTGGTTTGCTTTTAATTTTGTTGTAATTTGTTTTATTTAGTTAGTTTTGGTGTGTTGATATCACTCCTTTGAAGGGGCACCACTCTCAACTCGGTGGCCTCTTTGTTTTTACAGTTTTATTTTTCGTGAATTGGACGTGAATACAATTTCTTTGGCAACGTTGTTTATATTTATCGTGATACACTAGTGGGTGTCTAGGCACGCACGTCAGTCATTGTCCGAACTTTGGCCGTCCAATGAGAGAGAATGCCGACAATACCAACAATGGTTATAACAATATTTTCATACTTAAGCGCCCTCCCACGCCATCCCCGTTATACCCCCAGGCTCCAAACCATAAAAGGTACGCAGTTCGTATTGCATGCTGCCATTCGACCAATTTCATAGCTGGAAGTCTTCCTGTTATCTCGGTATCGATGAATAATCACCCTATGGAAATTAACATGGGGATTAGCGGACTACAATTAGCTAGTAAGCTAGCTAGTTACACATATGCATCGTTACTGAGGGTCAGATTTTGCATTGAAAACAACTTAGCTGGCATTCCCACACGAGTTATTTTTTGTCAGGAGGGTCATTGCTGGCGATTTCAGCACAATTTAAGCTTTTGTACCGTATTATTATTTTTCTTCAAGTAGCTGTAAGGTGCTCAACTATGCTTCAGGATATTAGACACTATTAGACACTGTGGCGTCAGGCTACAATGGTTTACAACCTCGACAATTGAATTGATGTGATGTTCGTTGTGATGTTTGTTGCCTAACTTGGCACGACACACTACGGTGTGTTTAGATTTATTATGACTCCCAAACATGATATGCTACACTTCCTGTATAAGATTTTCATTTAATGTGTAAACAGGTTGGACCCTGATTTTCCTTTGAGTAATATGTCGGACTGTGTCAAAAGCTTTTGCTAAATCCAGCGAAACAACATCTACAGAATAGCCCTTGTCCAGCCTAGCCGTAATGTCGTGAACCGTTGAAATCAACATCAGTTCACATGATGCCTCCTTTCTAAAACCAAACTGTTCCTGAGACAAAAGATTTTCTCTGTCCAAAAACTTCACCATCTGGCTAATAATAATAC
This sequence comes from Lithobius niger, assembly GCA_023313725.1. Lineage (NCBI taxonomy): Eukaryota > Metazoa > Arthropoda > Chilopoda > Lithobiomorpha > Lithobiidae > Lithobius > Lithobius niger. The sequence continues at coordinate 7,028 of JAHWFP010123157.1, read as the reverse complement.
GCTCCAACATTTTGGAACAAATCGATGTCAGAGCAGCAGGCCTATAGTTGTTCACTTCACTACGTTTACCAGCCTTGAATAATGGAACCACAGCAGATAACAACCAATCCTCTGGTTTCTGACCCAGCCTAATATACGTTTCAAAGATACAATGTGTAACAGAAATGTATGTCACAAATGAAGGGGCATGTTCTACATAACAAACTGATGAAAAAAATCAATACGAACATATATCCGGAAATGCAACCTTTTCGAGAAATTTTTCCTTTCAGAGATACATTTGCATATCCAAGATCCAAAGTGAAAGCAACGAAGGCTCAAATAACAAAATTTAGGTTTTATTGTGGTTTTCCCTGTTGAGGTTCCCCAGAGCTACTGAACAGGTGGGACGGACTATTCTCTGCCCCCTATCGATAGTTATGACCCGACTGAAACTAATTTTCAACTGCTTGATTCTGGAAGGGTCGCCCAAACATTCACATGTCAGGCATTAGCCTACGCCGCTTTCGTCCTGGATCTTGGATGTGCACATGTATGTCTGAAAGGAAAAATTTCTGGAAAAGAACACATTTCCGGATATATGTTCATATGGAATTTTTTCATCAGTTTGTTATGTAGAACATGCCCCTTCATTTATGATGTACATTTCTGTTACACCCTGTATACACCAGAAAGAGTGTACTAATATCGGCAGTGCTTTTGAGGACAGATGCCACAATACCATCAGGACCCGATGCTTTGTCCTCTTTTTGCATGCCAATCAAATGGCTTACCCCAGTAGGAGTAATAACAATGTTTTCCATTTTGTTTTCAGTTCGCCAATCGTGGAGTGACATCCGACTGTAAGGGCTGTGTAAACACAAATTTAAAGTGATTATTAAACATATTGGCTTTAACTTTGCTGTCGGTTACATTTTTTCCATGCACGGTCAAGGAAGGAACACCACTCACTTTCGGGTTTATACTTCTGATATATGACCAAAATCGTGTAGGGTTCAGGGCAATGTCTCCTCCAAGTTTATCCATGAAACTTTGTTTGTTAGCGCATGCTTGAAATTTGATTTCACTCCTTAAGGCTTTTAGTTCCTTGGCAACAGAAGTCCACGCAAAGTTTTAGCCAATTTGCACAATCTTCTTGCTTTCCTAAGGTTTCGCTTTAAATCTCTGTCCGTCCACGGTTTATCATTTCTTGAAGAAATTACACAAATAGGCGTGAAGTGTTCAACTCCACCCAAAAGCCTATTTAAAAAAAATTCCCAGTTGTCATTTACAGAGTGAGTATCAGAATAAGAAATAATCTCGGTATAGCTGCTTGCCAGTACCTTATTTATCTGATTCCAGTCTGTCCTTTTATACAGTAATCATTTAATGGGTTTCTGAATTTTATGCACACCGATATCATGCAACGTAAAAATAAGTCTTGTCGTCGGAGATACCTTCTTCAACCTCGACACCCACATCAACTTCCAATGAACTAAAAATTAAATCCAAACAATTTACACCACGAATTGGTTTGTCCACCAAATGTTCCAAACCGTAGTCGTCAATTAACATCTGCCGACTCTGTGGTTTAATGTCACATGCTGATTCTCTCCAGATTTCATCCTGCCATTTTCAGGTCAGGAAGATTGAAATCACCACCAATCACAACATTTTTTGCCTTTGCAGGAATAATGTTTCTTGCCTGCAAAGAGATATTGCCTCCAGTAGCCTCATCATTACTGACTGGGCTGTAAACACAACCAAGTATGAGAGATTCATCTTTACCCACAACAACTTGCACCAACACGACTCGGCAACATCATTTCCGTCAATTTCCCACGATTCAAATATACTTTTCACAGCAATGAGAACACCACCAGCTCTTTCCTGCAGATCCTTCCTATATACAACATAATTAGAGGGCAAGCAACTGCTAAACCCGGCGGTTATTTATTCATTATTTAAGTTAGGCGGCTGTTCCCCGACCCGAATCTACTAGTAAGTCCCTCGGTCAATGCAGCCACTTGTTTTAATTAAAGCAACATCCAGCCTGCCTTATAACAGCCATGCGCCGATCGCAACCGCACATTTACCATAGCCAAGGTCAACTGAGACCGGAGCTTCGTTCTTCGTAGCGAAGAATACAGCTACTGTCTCAGTTGGCATTGCGCCTAATAGACAAGACAGGTTTGCCTTGCCAGCGTGAACGTGTCATGGTTCTTGGTTGGCTCTGGTGTTACCTGCTGTGTATCCTGTGCTTGCCGCCTGGTGTCACCAGTCAGCAGAGCAACCGTGGCGTTCGCTACAACCGTGAGCTTTGTCTTGTTCCCACATTCTCTTATGAGGAGAACGTCGAAAGCGTGCAGACATACGAGTGTGTAGTAAATGGTTTTGCATCGTAATCCGGCCCCGACTGAGTTTATCCGGCGTTACGGGCAGCCCCCAGCATTACCTGGAAGCTGTCACGTAACAAGTGGCGCCACGAACAATTGGATGGTTTTTTGGACCCTGCTACATAACAAGTAACGCAGATGGTATTTGTGAGTATTGAAGAAAAATTGCATTAATTTGGATTGTGCAGTCGACGATTGGCGAAACTGTTGGCTCGTTTTTCTGAAACTTAGCGTAGTTGCTATGCCATCGTTAGTGTTATCAAGAATTCTCGGCTCGCATAAACTGTCTAGCAAGCATTAATCGAGTTGCTGCTTCATTTAAGTATTGATTTGAACAATGTTTGTGTTGTACGATGGATTTTGTCAAGAAATTTAGTTGCTATATGGGAGCTGGTAGGTTAACTAATGCTGTGTGAATGAGCTTCCCGTCCGACCGCTGTGGTTACCATGGCAACCGCCGTGTCGAACTATGGGGTGAGATTTTTCCCGCTCACCGTTGGTGCGAACCTGGCTTGCAGCGTGGTGTAGTGATTGTAATTACAGCTTCGCATGTTTTTCTGGCCTCCGAATGTTAAGTTTTATCGTCAACAAACTTGAAATAGCTTGTGGCTTGCATTAATTGTGTTTTGAATGTGCCAATTGAAGTGGCTTTAACGATTTCCCCCAATGCAAGGTGTAAGCATTTTGGTGTGACTTTTCATGGCAATTTTTCACCAGTGTGTTGGCGTTAATTTTTTCCTGCAGTCATGGAAGACTCTTTTTCTTTAACTGATGAAGGTCTGGATGCGGCAGCCGCGCCAGCCTCCCAGTTATCTTTTAACCCTGCTGAATTTGTGTATGTTTCCCAAATACTCAAACTTTGCGATCTAGTGTTTCACCTGATGTCAGATGGTCTAAGGGAACATCTGGCACTTCCTCACTCCAACTAGGTCAACGAATACCCCCTGATGCAGGTGCGATGATGATGCAGACATTGCGAGTGTTACTAGTGTTAGTAGCGATGCTGCTAGTGTAGTAAGTGAACAAGATGGTGTTGCAGGTGCAATTTTTTGTGACAATGTTAGGGGTTTGCCTGTTAAATCATTGACTGTTATGGAAGAGCAGATTGCTAGGGAAACTGGTGCTGTTACTGCACGTATTGCTGACCTTCAGCATCAAATTGCTGCTAATGAGTGTAGATTTGCTAGGCAATTGGACGAATCCTTAGCTTCAATTCAAACTAGGGCTGGTCAAGCTCTAGATCAAGGCTTAGGGGCTTTCAAAGAAAAACTCCTGTTTCACAAAACCTCCTTGGACAATAAGCTAGCTGTACAGGAGCGGCGTATTGACAATAGTTTGCAGTTATCCAGGGGAAAGCTAGACAGTTCTCTCGCTGATGCTGAGCAAAACTTTTGCTCCTCCCTGCATGCAGCTACAGGGAAGTTCATGATCAGTGTTCGTCACTAGATTTAAGCTAAGTGCCACTGCTACTGACATTTCTAGTGTTAAGAGTGACATTGCCAATGTTCAGAGTCAAGTGCATGGGTTACATGGTAGGCTCGACTCCATGTCCGCCGACATTCGTTCTGGTAATAATAATAATAATAATAAGTTCTTTTATTGCAAAGCAATTCTCGAAGCTTATAGAAAGCTTGTGTGAGATTTTACAACATCTTATTCTCGTGTGATTAATAATTACAATAAATTATACATACACATTATACATACACTAAATATCACACAAATATATATTACTTAACGTTTATAACTTCTTCATAAATTATTGGCGCTTCTCACTGGACTTGTAATATGTATTTAACTGATTTATTATGAGGTATTTTTTTTTATTTATCCTTAGTTCTTTCATATTTATGTATGTTAACATATTTTCTGACAGTTCATTAAATAATTGTGGTATGTAATACTTTTTTCCTCTTTTTCCATATGCATTATTCCAACTTGGCATCTCATATCTCCTTTTTCCTACTCTTATTTTATCTAAATTTTTTGTGGTTACTTTGAATGCATTGCTATAATAATTTTTTGTTATTATTATATATTTGTAAAGTTCCTTTATTTTTAATATTTCACACTCTTTGTATAGTTCAATGGTTTTTTTAATCTTTATCTTTTTTCCAAACAGTACTGTAATTAATTTATTTTGTACTTTCTGTAATCTTTCTATAATATACTCTGATGTATTACCGTAAATTTCTATTCCATAGCTTAGTATACTCTTTATCCATGCTTCATATATCATTTTTTTTTGTTTTGTATTTAAAATATTTTTTAATTTATATAATTTTGGTATCAATTGTCTTAATTTTTTTATAATTCCAATTATGTGTTCTTTAAAATTCCAAAATTCATCAATTGTTAAGCCTAAATATTTTGCTGTTTTCTTTTTTTCTAGTTTCCTGCATTCTTCATTACATTTACTTTCTATTAGTCCTAAGTTTAAATTTTTACAATTTCCATAATGTTTTATTATCCATGCTTCTTTTGTTTTTTTCATTTTTGGTACTGATATGTCCATTTGAATGGTTTTTTCCTTACTAATATAAAGTTCATTTTCTATAAAGTAGTCATTTAATATGTTAAAGTCATATTGTAGATTGTTCATCATTTCATCATATTTATTATTTATTGAAATTAGAACAGTATCATCTGCAAAGAGAAAAATGTTTGTTTTTTTAATATTTCTACTAATATCATTTGTATAAATTAAGTATAAAAGTGGTCCTAGTACTGAGCCCTGTGGTATTCCATCATTAACCATTTTTGTGTGGCTATATGTATCTTTTAGCTGTACTATTGTCTTCCTGTTATTTAGGTAATTTTTTAGTAAGTTTTATATTTTTCCTCTTAATCCTAAGTTGTAACATTTTTGTAATAGTATCTTTTGATCAAACGTATCAAATGCTTTCTGTAAGTCCACCAGTATTATTCCCACATATTTACATTCATTTAAACCTCTTGTAATTAATTCATTAACTTTTGTATTTCTATTTTTTGTGTATCCATATTGTAGTGGAGATAAAATTTTGTTAACATCCAGAAAATTTTTTATTTTATTTGCAACAAATTTTTCAATCACTTTATCTATTATTGACAGTAAAGCTATAGGTCTATAGTTGTTTAGATCCTTTTTTTCTCCTTTCTTGTATATTGGTCTTATAATTTGTATTTTCAACATTTCAGGCCAAGTTTCTTTTTTAATCATAGCGTTTATTAGTTTACAAATTGCTATTGATGTATTATTCTTTGACTCCTGCAAATGTTCAGTTTGTATTTTGTCGAATCCTGTTGCTTTAGTATTTTTTAGATCCATTATTATATTTTTTATTTCATTTTCATTTGCATTATCCAAGTACATTGATTTCTTAGTTACATTTCTATTTTTATCTTTTTCCTTTTTAAGATGTGTACAGAAATTTCCGTGTTTGTATAATTCATGTTCTTTTTTATTTTTTTTTGTTTAATTTCTTGTACCTGTTTATTAAAATTTATATTAAAGTTGTTTACTATTTCTTCTACTGTATTTTCCTTAAAATTTTTAACAATTTCATCATCGGTTTCTTTAGTTTTCCTTTTATTCCAAATTTCATGTATCGTGTCCCATATAGTTGTTTTTTTTATTATTATATAAATTTCCTAATTTTTTCTGAAAGAAATTTTCTTTAAATTCTTTTATTTTTTTATTTATTAGTTTTTTTTTCATTTTTATATCTACTTATTAATTCATTGTCCGGTGTTTTTTTGTTTTTTATTTTCTCCCATAATTTATTCTTATTATTTATTCTTGTTATTAATTCATTTGTAATCCATTCTTTTCTTTTGGTATATTTCTCTTCTTTTACTTTTGTATTTAATTTTTTATTTTTGGAATATATATTATTAATTTTTTTTATAATTTCTTCATATATATCCTCAGGTTCTTGTAATACATCTAAACATTCCCAATTTATTTCATTCAGTTCTTTAACTATTTGTGTATTGTTAAATATCCAATATTTTTCTTTTTTTCTTTCCTCAGATTCTTTTCCTTTTGTTAATTCATTATTCCACATCCACCCCATGATCATATAGTGGTCTGCAATTTTCTCTGTTAGGACGCCCCCATTTAATTCTATTTTATTACTTTTAAAGAAAATATGATCGATACATGATTGTTGCAAATGATTTTCTCCATTTTTCAGTACTATTTCTTCTCGTGTCGGTGAGTTTATTTTGCTTTCAAAGCCTAGTGAGCTTAATGTATTTTCATAATAATCTATTACTGTCTGTTCGTGCCTATCATCTAATTCATTTTCTTTTTCTAAAATATTAATATTTATATCACCTATTATCATTTGACATTTCCAAGATTCTTCTTTTTCATTATTTTCAAATAGTTTTTTTATACTTTTTATAAATTCTTTTTTGTTTGATGATGGTTTTCTATAAATAGCTATTATTTTACTTTTATCTTTGTTATTATTTTCACTTATAACAATTTCTATCATGTTATTGTCATTAGTATCAATTTTTTTTAATTCTACCTCTAATTTTTTTTTGTAAATATCATCAATCCACTTCCTCTTGCTGTGGTTTCCCTTGTTGATGTATAATTATTGTAGCCCTCTAAATTATAATTTTCAATTTCTTCTTTTTTTATGTTTATCTCAGACAGTA
>JAHWFP010123148.1:0-13137 GCA_023313725.1 Lithobius niger | reverse complement strand
AAAGCTGGTGACTTCATTATTCTGGGACCATTTCTTTATTTGTATAATGTACCCAAAATAATTCTGACAATATACCACGCCCAACCATATTTTCGGCCCTGTCAATCAGAGCACCATAACTAAAATAGTGATGTTACACTGTAGTAGTGCATCCTAAATAATCTAGGAATAATTTCAATCCTGATGCCAGATTTAATTTTCTGATACAAATCATTACCTATCATAAGTCATAATTTACTTTTCTCTTTTTTTATTGTAAGAACAAGCTATGCTACAGCTTAAACGCCATCTTTTCAAAACAGAGGCCTCTAAATCAGAAACTCGTCAACTTGATAAGTTAAACACAACTTCACTGCAGCAGGTCAGTTCTCCAAACCAAACGACTAGCTAACCTGAGAAGTTAAACACCTTGCTATTGCAACAGATCAATTCACTAAACCAGATGCCAGACTAGCTTGAAATGTTAAACACCATCTTATTGCAAAAACTCAGGTGTCTAAACCAGATGGCAGGTTAACTTGAGAAATTAAACACCGTTTTATAGCAACAGATTAGGTCTAAACCAGATGACTCACTAACCTAAGAAGTTAAACCCTATCTTATTGCAACAGACAAGTCTCTAAACCAAAAAGCAGTTGAACCTAGGAAGTTAAATACCATCTTAATGCAGCAAATCAGGTCTCTAAATTAGACGACAGGCTAACTTGAAAAGTTAAACATTAATTTATTGCTACTGATCAGGTCTCCAAACAAAACGAATCACTACCCTAAAAATTAAAACACTGCCTTATTGGAAGAGATCTGATTGCAACTGCCGTGATTCTGTGGTTTATTTTTTTGCTGATTATTTTTGTGAATGTTTATGTAAACATTAGTAGTCTAAGATCGGTACATTATAGGTTGTAGCATAATGGGCACACAACTCGCGCAGCAAGGTACAAATTACCTCTCCCATCGTGTAACACATACTACTCACAAAGTTGGACACAGACCTGATACAGCATAGGACATGCGCCTAATGCAACATGGGATTCACGTAATTCTGATTTGGTAAGTCGGTTAAATGCTATGAATTTTTTCTTTCATGTTTGTTGTAGGGGAACGGGTAAGGATGTAGGTTTGGGTATAACAAGTTATTTCGTATTATTCGCACGTTGTTAGGGATTAACTGTCCAAAGTTTGTTCCTAATTGTTCAAATGTAGAGAAATGTTTTTTTTTACCTTTTTTTCTTTTTTGAGGAAGGGGCTGTCCAGGTAGAAATTTATCTTACGCTACTCATAGGTTAAATAACCGGACAAAGTTTTATCCTATTTGGGTGAAGTGTGTGCATGAAACAAGTTAGTTCCTGGAACCATTTTTTTTGGGCTGGGGTGGGGGAACTTGACAAATAATAAATGGGATGTATCTATTACCCAGCATAGGATAATATTATGGATCTTTCAAAACACTCTACAATAAGCATGAATATGCAGTTAACCCTTTCTTCATTGGATTACACTCCTTCTTTGTTGATTTATTTATTTTTTTACCCCACAGAGATTCTCACTTCCCCTTTCCAAATATAGTACGTCCGTATGAATTTGCTGGTAGATAAATTAAGTAAAGTATTCATTTTAGCTTTCTTCTCTCTATTTGAGAATATAAGGAAATGAGAAGTGAGCCGACAAGAAATAAAACTGATCAGTTACACTTTTTGATTATAGAAGTAGTAGAGATATTGCTGACGGTGCACCACTTAAACTGCAATAGAAACCTTACATTACAGAATTTTCACAACAAGATGCATTTTAACTAAAAGCCTGATGTTTTGGTTACATTTTAGTCAAAACTGCATGTTCCTTAGTGCCACGGTTAAGAAGGTTTAAATTTGTTCGTGTAAACATGCCAGAGAATTTGAGTTTGTTGTAGTGAAGTGGTGCAACCCCCCTTTAAGCAACCTGAATAATTTGCTTCTCAACCCGATAAACTGTGCAAAACAGCGGAGGGCAGCAGGAGACGTTTTATAAGACTAGACTGTTTTGATTTTCTATTTAAACAGTTGAATGCTCAAAGCCAAAAAAACAAATTTTAACACGTAAGCCAGGAAAGCGTAAAACCACGTCCGACTCACACAGCGATTGAGGAACACTCTCTGGGTCGCTTTCCGAACGAGCGAGCAAGTTAGTTTCCGACCAAGGCCATTCACTCTGACAACAGTCAAATATAGGTCACGATCAATGGACATGCCTGAACGATTGCGCCTTTCTAATTACTTTCCTTTTCGTAAACACAGAAGCCTGAGCTATTGTAAATAACCTAATTCTTGTCAAGTTTGGTTTACAAACATACTTAGCAATTTAAAGTGAACCGAGGAAAGGCTTCTTTGAATCACGGGAAGTAACTACCTTCAAATAAAAATAAAGCCGATTTTTTTGCTGGTGTCTGAGATTCCAACCAACCGACAAGACGGACTAGCACATTTTTTTTTTTACTTTTTATAATACTAATGAATGACGAATAGTAGCATCAAAAAAAGGTTGATACTGAGTGCGATTGACTGTTGACAGTCGAAACCATGCTACCAAATTAAAATGAGTACTGCACAGTTACGAAGTTTTCTTCTGTTTGATTTGTGGGACATATTCGAGTTAGTAGCATGAATTGTAATGATGCATGACAATCTTCTGAATATTACAGCAAAGATATTGCTCACAGCTGATTTTATGTCGACCGTTTTTTCCGTAGGTATTCTTAACCAGGATGAGGATTCCATGTTAACATTTTTCCTTATGCATTTAACTCTGAGCCTTGTGTTCTTTAGACTTGTTCATTTCTTCACATATTTCCCTAACCAAATATTAAATACAAGGCACATGGCCTCATAAAAGGTTGTTTTGACTAGTTTACAAACATACTTTTAAGAAAGTATTACAGGAAAACGAAAGTTCTTTGGTTTAAAGTGCACACTTAGAAGGTTTATTTCCTTGAAAAGAACATAGTTTTTATTATATTAGTTCCAAAACATATTTTCAAGAAAGTGAAGCAGGCCAACCCAAGAGTTCTTTAGCTTCGTAACTTTAAGAAGTTAATAAACTTAAGGCTTACTTTAGAAAAAATATTTCTTTGAAAGAACTGTATGACCTAATGAAACAGGAACTTTATTGAGTACCTAAGTGTTGGAAAGCGCCTGAGAGGACATGTCGGACAATATCGGATTCTTGCCGAGCTAACCTGTTGTTCTCCATCTCATCACACCATCAGTGAATACCTTAAGAAAATTCAAGCACTACTTGGTAAGTAATATTATAAGTAATAAGTTTTCTTTATGGATATTAAAGAATAATTGAAAAAGACATTATTTTTATACTATTTTCTGCATGTTTCTCTTTCGTTTTATTTTAGAATATTTTTGGTATTTTTTTTTTAAAAATGTTACATTATTAAATATATAAGAATTGAAGTTTTTTAAAGCAATTTTTTTTTAAAATTCCTTCCTTTTTTTAAAGGGAAAACAGACATTAAAGAATCTCCAAAACCATCAAAAAAGAGGGTGTTTCCAGGAAAACCATGGCTGTTGACTCCGCAAGAACTCGTACTTAGTGATGAAGACGAAGAAGGTTGCCAGAACGATGTATGTGGCAAGAAACAGTTAAGCCGAAGACAGTTGTGAGAAAAATAAAACCAGCCCCTAAGCGCATGTCTACTGTGGCTACTAAAAAAGCTTCTGTTGGTTGCAAAATCAAGCATTGGTTCGCACGAAAAACAGAAGAAGCGGAAATACCCAGCTATGGCAGACTCAAAAGTATTTGAAACTCTAGCTTCCATACCTATTGGAGGAGGGTATAACATGAGAATTGGTGTAAACAATAGTAATCAGAAAACATACATAGATTTTAGGAGATATAATTCAAATGTTCACGAGAATGCTCCTAAGTCAGTAGGGGCATTCACTGAAGTGATTCACTTGCAAAATCTTATGAAAGGAGTTGGAAATCTGCCGCAAATGCTCACAGAAGCTGAATTCGATTGGGAGGCTTGATTATGGTGATTTATGGTTTCTGTATGAATGAGGTAAAGGATGGGGCACTGCAAAACCAAACAGTAGAGTTTGATGTTCTTGTTGATAATGAAGGTGAAAGACAATGTAACCATTGTGGTGATTATTACACATCTTGGCCCGAATATGTAGAAACAAAATCAATCAGATTATTTTAACTTGTCAGAAAGTAATGAATTTCAACTCATTAACATGGCATTTCAAGATCGATTGTATCACTTTCGGAGGCTAAGGGGGGGGGGGGGGCGCTCACGTAGACTCTTATAATTTCTTTTTACAAAGTCATGATGAAATTATTGAAGTTTTGAGTACTGCATGTGATTTCCTCGGTCGCATCAAATATAACTTGTGTCAAAGCATTGAATTTTCGAAAACTATAATATCTGGAGAAGGACAGTTGGTAGAAGAAGTTAAAAAGGCCTATTTTTGCAGTGAACTTGATAATGCGTGTGGAAGATCTCCATAGTGAAATATTGCTCGCAACTGATAAAATCTTTAAGTCCATTGATGAATTTATATCACGTGGCTCGGGATGGACAGTGAAAAGTATTCTGTTTTTAGATATTCAAATTTTAAAATATGTTGCTCTCCTTGGAGGATGCTATGTAAAGAAACTGCCTACAAGTCTAGTTAACAAAAAGGCAGTACTGAATATTCCTTCACGTGATGGAAAATGATTTGTATATTGTGTTCTATCATCATTATATCGACGTGGCAGACATGAACATCCAAATAGGCTAAGCCACTATTCAGATAAAATTGCTAGGTTAGACACTACAATGTTAACATATCCAACTCTCATCGGTCAAATTCCTGCTTTTGAAAGGAAAAATGGGCTTAAAATTAACTGCTTTGTTTATGAAAAAAAGACAGTCTAATCCTTGCTATCTTAGTAAAGTATCAAGTGATAAAGACGAGATAAATTTGTTATTGTATGACGAACATTACTTACTTGCAAGAAATCTTAGAGATTGTTGAAGAGATTGTTGAACAGATATAATTCGGGGGAACTTTTGTAAGAGATGCTGTCAAACTTTTCGTGCAAGAACTGTCTAGTAAATCATAGTTCATTTTGTGAGTGGCATCAGCCAATTAGGGTTCGTCTTCCCAAACCCGGTGAAAACGTTTTGGAATTTAAATCATTTTCACGTACTCTTATGCAGCCCTATATGTATATGTTAGCAATTATTACAACTACTCAAAAGTGTGATAAGTACCTAAAGAAACCTATGTTTACTGCAGTGCACATGTTAGATCAAAACTTGGCCATCTTTAAGATGAGGAGATTATCACAGACAAACCAATGTACACAGGTTTTACCTTGCTTGAAATTAGTAAGCTAATAATGTACAGTTTCTTCTACAATACCAACTTAACTACATTTGGCCCTCGTACTGTACTAACGTACACAGACACGGACTCACTTTTACTAAAATTCTAATAAGTGTAGGGAGTACCATCATTAAAGAGTTGCAGAAAACAGCTTATGAGCTAGATACTATCAATTATCTATCATTCCACCCTTTATATTCTATGAGAAATCACCAGCAAAGGCCAAATTCAAGGATGAAACTGGTGGTATTCCGATTTGGGAATTTGTTGCATTAAAGGCAAAAATGTATTCAGCAACAGTGAAACAAAAAGACTGCAAAAGGGATTTCATCACGAGTGGTGCCTAACTCATTTACTCATGAAATGTATAAAAAAGCTCTTTTTGACAATGATGAACAAACCTGGATCATATTGTCCAAAGATCTATCTTGTCAAAGAAACAACAAGTGCACAGCATTATTCAGTCGAAGGTTTCTTTGCAGCCATTTGACTACAAACGATACTTACTTAATAAGATTAGAACTCTGCCACATGGGGATTATGCAATTCTCATTTTTTACTAGTTATTCTCTGTGATACAGACCCAATTCCTGTGAAGGCAAGGAGTATAACTCGTGCTATAGATGAATCTACTGGGCTTAATATATAATACATGCATGTTTTGTATCGTGGATGGGCTGATAGAACATTTACATCATTAATGCGAGATGTTGTATACTCGTTAAAAGCTGAAACGTTAGTAGATGGTTTACTTCTACCTCACGAAATTCAGGCCTTTACATGGCAGCAGGAATTAAAATACAATCTGGGAAAACTTACTTTAAGTGGTAAGCCCGTATTTAATCATGTATTAAAAGAACTGAAAAATGTTGCAGAGTCACTCTGGTAGAGCTTTCAATTTTGCATATGTTTTGAAGTGTAGACATGGTAGGGGCATGTTTATAGGATTGATGTAACCAACAAGTTGACTCGAGCAGATTCTGTAGCAATTCTGTCTTTTGGATGCGGTAGAAAATTAGAATTGAAGTGAATTGATCAAATGAAAGTACTTGGGTCTCATGTAAAATTAGAACATGGAGATGTGATCGTGATGGAACCTCCTATCAATCATTCCTGGATGTGGTCAATCCCTTGTTGTAAACCATATGACTATGTAACTCCTACCATTTACAGTGTATTCATGAATATCAAGGAAAGTACTCCATCTTGTAAAAAAGTGCAGCAGCCTGTACTTACCTCTTCAACCCTGCTTATTGTACACTGTTATTATTATTATGTAAACTGGGGTTTACATTGTACATTGGTATTGTTGAACTGATGCTCGTTTTTATGATGATTGTTAAGATAATGTAAACTGAATAATATGTGTTGTAAATAAAAAAATATTTGGTAGAAGGTACACTTTCATCTTTTTGAAAATAATACTACACAACTTGATTAACAAGATAATTTTATTTTCGGGTTAAGCTGACGTTTACAATATTGATTATATGAAAACTTTAAGATCGATTGTGCCTTTAATAATTTGCAAGTTAAATCGCACATACAATGTCATCATTACTTTTGTTAGTATGTCCTCTACATAGTTTCTTCATAATAGTAAAATTAGATAATCTTTAGAACATAAAAACAAAGATACAACACCATTATGTTCACAAGTATTTGTTAATGAGCTTTGTAGTTTCAAGTGGTTGTAATAATAAAGTCCTTCTGGCGCATTGTCTTGTAGGAAACGTAAAATCAAAGGATAAGTTGGTGTGAGTCCATAAGAATCGAAGTAGCTCATTTATCCCGTCGAATCAACATATATAGCCCAACCACTGTTCACCACTGCTCGTAAAGGGATCAGTATTTATAACATAATGGCTGGGTTGCTTGTATACACGTTTAGGTAATTTGTCTGAAGGAAACATACCGAGAAAGCTTCTACGAGTGACAGGATTCCTACTCAATACAGAGATGATTTCCCTTGTATTCATAGTTAGTAATCTAATACAATACCATATGCTGATGTTATTTCAATCATATTCTGGTACATACAGAACACGATAAGTTGAGATTTAGCAGCAACTGCAGACTGGAGCTTAAATATGATATACACACGACATCATTCTTAACAGAGGCGTTGCCATCAGGAGTAGTATCAAAAAATAGGCAAGTGTATCCATCTGCAAAACTTTAGAATGTGATGTTCAGTTCCTCTTTAGTATTATGTTTGTTCAGAGCAGTAAACATAGCTTGATATTCTCTATTCGCTTCTTGTGAAATTTGGTTGGAATGGAGTGCTGGGATACTGAACTCCTCCAATATGTATAGTAGCATAACTTATCTTGTTGTGGATAAAGTGGAACGGATGTCAAGTTATTGACCCATTATAGGAATTACCACTTACCATGGCTAAACCGATTAGTGATGGTACTTGTCCCAATATAGCATTTGGGATAGAAATTCCAGTAGCATCTTTAACAATAACGAATGATTTCATAACTATTCTCCGAATAGGAAATTTTAAATTTTCAGAATCTACTTCTTTAGCATGGAATAATACGACTTCCGGCGAGGGTGCAACACTTTGTACTGTAAGCCGTGCTGCAGTAATTGTTACTTTGTATTTATCTTCATCACCGGCTTTTGGGCCAACAATTGAGAATGAGTCTTTGCTAAGAGTTAGTCATATTTTAAGGTCTACACCACTAGGTAACAACTTATCTTGGTAAAAAAGTTCTGAGCACAACTTTCCATACATATAAATTGTTTTTGATCCTGTTGAACGAGAATGACGCTTTACTAATCAAGGATTTTTGCCGTCATCAGCTTCTGCAGCAAGTGCAGTCCCGTTGACATCTTTGTAAAACATCTCATTAGCAGAATGGGAGTTCTGAGTTTCAGCATTGAGAGAAAACAGTGTGTTGAAATATGATTTGTATGCATATGATCCATCACTGGGTGTAATTAAAGATTCATTGATATATATATAGATACTTGAGTGAACAAAGAATGGAAAAAAATGTTGCACGGTGTAATTTTCATAGAATCTGCTCCTGCAGTCGTAGATAAAGCGGTTATGCTAGCTTGAGTTATTTTAGCTTCGAGATGCAAGTAAAAAAAATTGAGGTCCAAATACGAGTCTGTTGTAGCAGGGATGAAGAAATCAATAACTTGTTGAGAGTCAGAAAAAGCTAGAGAAGCATATTCCAACTCAGTTGATGATTCAATTGCTGGCTGAGTCACAGGAACTTGGAACAAATCAAGTTCAGTTTTCATACAAGGTGAAGATAACCGATGAAAACCCATTGCTTTAACTGGAGAAAATATCGTCAAACTTTTTCTTTCTCTTCACACTTTTCACTCTTTGTGTTGAAGGTCTTTTATTTTCTCGGGTGCGAACCTTGACTTGCTTTCCACCTGACTGAGACTTTAATGCCGGATGACGTGGCCTCTTTTACAAAGGCTTTAGTACCAGACTCCAAATGTTGCTTGGCAGCTTGCCTAATGCTAGTTTTTTTTATCTTACATCATGCATTGCGTCACCTATTGCATGACTGGCATATTTTCCTAACATTTTCAATCCAACTTGTAAAATAGGAACGGATGCTTTAGTTACAAAATTTCCAAATATTCCACGCCCCATCTGATGTACCAATGAGAAAGATGGAATTGAACCTCCTGCTTGATTCTTGTAATAACAGCGACAGTCACATTGTAATTCACCCCCCTTTTTACTACATCGATTCATATTAATGTCCAAAAATTGGGTGTGGGCGAAAATGTAATACTACCACTGTTTCTGGTGGAATATCAAAATGTAACAAACTTCCCTTACTATCTTTTAATTCTAAATCTATGTTTTGTAATTCTCGAGTGCACAGTGGATGGTAGAAAGGCCTTTCAAAAGTTTTGCTAATCCAATGACCGTGTTTTTTTTTAGCTGAACTATTATTTAAGAAATCTTCACGAACAAATGATGGATCGATAATCAATGTATGGATGTATACTGAATGATTTGTAAAATCTAAATGTGGCTTGTAAGGTGCATTCAAAGTTTTGCCCTCACTAGAATCTGTCTTGCCAAAGCTTGATAAGCAAAAACTAGAGAATATGCCAGTTGTCGTGGTAATTTCAAACTAGTTCTCCTTTTTACAGCAATACTTAATTTACCTTCATCAGTTATAGAAAAAGAGGGAATGTAATTAGCATATCTCGGAATCTCCTTTGTCAGTATCTCGTTCGCTATCTCAATAAATTCTTTTGGGTCATTTAAGCCAACATGTTCTCCTAAAGAAATTTTAAATTTATCTCCCGCCCCAAACTCATTCTACTTGAGTGCTAATGCCCTCGCGTATATTAGTCCACGTTTTGCTTACCTGCAATTCTACAACTGCTACTTCATAATTTTCACCGAATAATAAAGGGCTATGTAAATGAGTCATGAAAGTTGCACTAGTATTTGAGTGGTATTGAATTCTACTACCTATACTTGTTAACGTTATGTAAAAGATAGTGTCTCGAATTTTCCTTTAAAGAGATAAATTTCGAACCCAAGAGCTTGGAGTCCGTTGATTAAAATGGTCACTAAACCCCCTTCATTTTACAAACAGTTGTTTACGGTTTTCTCTACCTTTTTTCTTTTAACACTGATTCGATTTGCCACAAGTCCTCATTAACTTTAGAAACTTCTTGGAGTTTTGACTCAAAAAATGTCCCTTCAAGAGTCTCTTTACCATCAAAGCTTTTTAGGGTGTATACTACATGGTGTTTACTGTCATCAACTTTCTTTACAATAAATACTTCGTTGCTCCAAGAAGGTAAATATCCCCAATCAAATACACATTTAGTCTTGCTAATGCGTACTGTAGCACCTACTTTCATCGAGGTTTTCTCTGAATAGATTTGGGAAGATATAGCTTACGCAGTATGTCAGGAATGTTCTCAGCTGTGACGTCAAGAGGTGCAAGGCCAATGGATCGGTGATCAGACCGGTTATGCGAGTCTATGATGCCTTGTAATAGATCTACATACCTATGATTTCCACGTGTAGTAAAAAGTCTAAATAAACGGTCCTGTAATGTTATATGAAATCTGACAATTCCAGAGGCTTTTGTTTCATTATAAATACGATAATGTCCTATCTTCCAATACCGTAGCAATGCACTAAAATTTGAATTTAAAAATTTGCTACCTTCATCAGAAAAGATTTTCACAGGATTTCTCTTTGAACCATCAAGTATGCTACGGAATGCATTAGTTACTGTTAAACCAGTTTTGTTTTTTAATGGAACTGCCCAATGCCCATGCATTCGTCTAAGTGAACACATTGTCATTAGGAAAGAGCTAAATCCACCATTGTGCCATATTTCATCCAACTTACTAACCAATATAGGATTATGGGGAAACTTGTGTACCACTCTTTTATGTAAGGTTTAAGTATCTTGTTTTTTTTTAGAAATTGTTTCACCTCTTTGATTGTTATGTTTCGCTTAATAATTTTAGCTGTATTATATAATTGATTAATACCTCCAAAGGAACCTGGATTTGAAGGATCGAGGTAAATTTTGTGCAACAGCTCTTCCATCATGATTCTTTGAATGTACCAGCACTATCGGGTTTAGGGGTGAGTGGCTTCTGTTTAGAAGAAGATTGTTCCATCCACTTTGACTGTAGTGAATGTATGGGTTCAATTGGCGAATCAAGATTTATATACTCATTAATGTCTTCCCATCCTGGAGGATGTAGTTTGCTAGGTTTTCGTATTGTTCCATAATTTACTATGTCAACAATATTGGTGCCAAACAAGAGGTTTATCGCCTTTTATTATCTGACCTAATGAATCCCAACTAATACTTTCCCTTTGTGCTACCTTCTCTAATATAGCTAATCCCCTAGGTCTCTTGGAGATAGGTAATTGATTTATAATATTATGGAATTCCAAAGGTGGGTTCTGAGTCAATTGCGGCTGCACACGTTTGAAAGAACGAAGCTTACGTACCTGATGTTGAGGATCACAGATTGGCTCATATCGTCGCCATTTAGCCTTGGGCAAGATTGTCACTGATGGATCTGCTTCACTGGGGTCTGCTTCATTGGATATTACGTACGGAGAGCGAGGGGGAGTTAGAGAGGGAGTTACTGATGATGGTCTAGATTGACGAGCAGCAATAGAAGCATATAAAGCTCCGTAAGGTCTTTGTAAGTCTGATAACAATTTTGCTTTGTCATAATCTGGGAGACTGCTTGATTCTAATAGTTTACGAATGTCGTCATCTACTGATAATAAAGACTTGTACACACCAACATTGTAACATTGTAACATTGTTGATATTGAACAGTTTGATGTTTTTGCCAAACATCACTTGGGATCATAACAAACTTATGTGCCATTTAAATTTTAAGAGCTTTAGCAATTCCTCTCCCTGCCAGATTTGATAAAATACCTAACACGGGGTCTAATAAAAGTGGAAGAAACCCCCCCACGCTGGTTTACTAATAAAGTCTTTTTCTTCTTTACACTATATTTGGGTTCTGCTAACTGACAAAGTACATATTTACGTTTTACTAGTTTTTTTCTCTTGGCTGTCGTTTAACTCTACGTTACGATGCAATATATTATAAGCACAGTCTGACAAACAACGAATGGTGTATGGTGAGCCTTTGAGTTGATCTGGGGTTAATTTATCTAATACGATAGCCCACATTAGATGCTGGTGGCGAAGCAATCTCTTACCAGTCATGGCGAACTAGGTTTGTAGATTACCGTGGGCATCTCCTCTGGTAGAATGTTGGTTCTGACTCTGGTGTCTGGCTTGGCAGTGGAAGATAAGTCAATGAATAAGTATCCATAGTCACGAAGGTGGCGTCCCATATGCTTCTTCTAAATATGCTTCTTCTTTTTGCTACCAGAAATCTTTCGTGCAAGCATACTTAACTGCCTAGTATCTCCTGGGTTTTTTAACAAGATTGGATGGCTGCAATTCAATGAAATTATACGACGCGCTGCAGATCTATGGAACAAACTTTGATTAATGTAAAGTACTGTTATATCAGAATGGTGCGAGTGAGAAATAAAAATCTGTGTGGCGATAGCATTCTTCATCAACACTGCATCATCTACGATGATACATTTACGACTGGGTCTCTCCACAAGAGTCATGCCAGGAGTACCTTTAACAAATTCAATATAAGGATATTGTGAAAACCAATCCTGCGAATTTATGTAAAACCATAGTATAATTTCTGGTTGAGGAATGAAGAGTCGCGAATGAATTACCTTTAACACGAATGTTGACTTTCAACTTTGAGCAGGAGCAGATACACAGATCTGAGCCGGGTGAAGAATAGGAATCATGATTTTGTATGATTTCCAATGGCACAAGACACACACAACCATGCAAACTGGTCAACAGTTAATGATATACCTTTGATTGTGGGTTAAACAGTCTTCTTCGTGTTGAGAAAATATCTTAAATCGTAAACAGGTTGTCCATTCCAACACCTGTGTATATAAATTCCACTACCAATCGAGTATGAGATGGAGCATTCCGAATAGCTCTCAATGCTGATATAATTAGATTCTTCCCTTATTGGATTATCATTGATTTTACATTTATGACTAGTTACAAGAACTATTAGTAAGATACAAACAAACAGGAGACAAGCGGCTCAAACGATGCGTTCAATACTGACAACCACCATCTTCTAACAACACAATCTAACAACCCAATCCTAACATCTGCGCAAGCGCGTTACGAGATCATAGATGTACATAAAACAG
>JAHWFP010123138.1:0-11118 GCA_023313725.1 Lithobius niger | reverse complement strand
TTATATTCTTACTGTAGTTTCATTTCTGTTCTTAGTTCTTAATTTGTAAAACAACCTAACGGACTGGGGGGGGGGGGGGGGAAAAGGGGGGCATCTTCTTTCAACGTCTTGTTTCTTGTTACATTGAAATGATTCGATGAATTTTGTGGTCTCTGGGGCGTTTGCGTCTTCGTACGAGCAAAGGTAACGTGTGAAACTTCAGGTGACGCTCAGTTTCATTAGCCTGAAACGAAGATGCAGGAAGCTTATAGCCAAACCGTTTCTGGGGAAATTCTTGCAGGAAGTTTTGTCCATGACCTGGTTTGGCAGTAGGAACGTTAGGGTCTAATAGGACGTCAGAGGTTAGTCCGTGGATCGGCTGACAAACAATTACGGCACTAGGGGAAAGGAAGAATGACTGCTGGAAACCTTGAGTTGGGGACTGTGGATAACTCCTAGCTTTAATCGCCAAATTGCAAAGCACAATATGGTACACATAAGTGTTAAATTGACACACGTCGCTGACAAGCAACACGGTAATGACGCATTTGTAAATAATACTTTAGGGCAGGCCTGACAGAAATAGCAACACAAAGGAGGACCATGTTGG
Source organism: Lithobius niger (assembly GCA_023313725.1). Classification (NCBI taxonomy): domain Eukaryota; kingdom Metazoa; phylum Arthropoda; class Chilopoda; order Lithobiomorpha; family Lithobiidae; genus Lithobius; species Lithobius niger. The sequence goes on along the minus strand of JAHWFP010123138.1, from coordinate 10,529 downwards.
GCAAGTTATTAAGGTAAGTAACGGAATGGTTACACTTGCAGTAGTGTTCGGAATGGCAGCCGCTACATTCCATAACTCCAGACGAGGTACTGGGTATTGGGATCCATCATCTTTAGATCGGGGATCAGCTCAATACAGCTACGTTGGTAGGCGGGGTACATGGTCTCCAGCTGGGCTAGTTCGTCCCATCACATTTATAAAGGTAAACTTACTCGAACATGAGGACGAGGATAGGCGGCCTGCACCCTGGAGAGGTCAGCTAAAGGAGTATACAAGTTAAAAAGGAAAGCAGAATAGCTTAACAACTAACACTAAAACTGGTAACAATGGTTACCCTGAAAACGTAGTGTTTTACAACAAGAGAGGAACAATGGGGCGAGAGCTTGCCATCACTAACAAAAGCGATGTTAAAGAGTGGGGAGTTTAACTGTCCAAGAGCAACAGCTCCAGGGATTAGTAAAACAGCCTATTTCCCCCTCGAGGGCCGGTAAGTTTTCGCCCAGAGTAAGGGTACGTCCTTACACAAGTTACAAAATAGCAAGTGGGAGTCACATTTATCACGCACATTAAAGGACAGTTTGCAAAAAAAGTATTACAATTAGGCCCTTAGAGGGGTAAACGGTTTTGACAATTAGAGCTATCTAATTGTCAAAACCGTTTACCCCTCTAATAATTGTACGATTTGTTGGGTTGTGTTCCCCCACCCCCTCCATCGTGCGCGTGAAAAAGGGACAAGTCCATGTGGGTAGCAGAGCGTTGGTAACGAACACTAACCTCATAGCATGGAGAAAACATGGGAGAAGCAGAACATGGTCATAGTAAGCAAACCTTTAACAAGAAAAATAAAGGGCAATGTAAGAAGTACATGGTTAAGAACAACATAGCCCAACAAGGGCGTAAATACCAACAATAACATAGCAACTGACAAGTGCTATAATACAGAGAGTAATTTACATATTGAAACATCAGAGCATAGGCCAACAAGGGCTAAAAGCAACGTAAGAGCCTTAGAAGGGAGCAAATGCATAGAATATACAAAATCAAAAACATAAGAAAGGAGTTATGTGTTAACGCGCCAGTCGAAACGCTTCATTAGGGGAGAAAACAATTTAAAACGTAAGTTAGCGGAGTTATTGCAAGAGGTACATATGAAATACACAATTAATTGAATTCATTCACACTACATGAGGAATAGTAAATATGCACAGGGCTTGTAGAAAACCCCGCAAATGGGCTGAACCAGCGGGCTTCGTGAAGACATCTCGTATTAAAGCCTCAGTGGGGACATAGCATAGGTCGAGTTTCTGCTTCGCTACAAGGTCGCGGAGGTACCAACCCTTCCTAACGTAGTGCTTTGATTGTGCCCCTAAATCGAGCTTATGGACAAGGGCAATTAAGGATTGACTATCAGTGGTAAGCGACAGAGGGTACTCCGGTGGATGCGCAGCTTCGAGCTCAGAGAGCAGTTGGTACGTTCATAATAGTTCCCGAGGACACTCAGTTGCGGTGACCAATTCCAATTCCATGCCGCTTAAGCATGTGATATTCAGCTTCTTGGACTTTCAGAACACAACTGCGCCATAAACGGTCACCAAGTATCCTGAAAATTCCTTTGCCATCATTATGTGGTACTCCACGAAGCGTCGGAGGAACTGGTGAAGCCGTGTGGGGCTCCCCAAGGATAGACGATCAGGTAGGAAAAGGTTGTCCGCAGATACTCCACCACTCTTTTGGCCGCCTCAAGGTGGAGCACTCTCGGGGCTTGCGATAAGCTAGATAGGGAGCAAACGGGGAAGGCTATGTCCGGTCTTGACCCTTGGGTTGTATATTGCAGTGAGCCTATAATTGTCTGATATATCGTGACATCGCAGGCCTGAGAGAAATAGCAACACAAAGGAGGACCATGTTGGAAAAGTTATTAAGGTAAGTAACGGAATGGTTACACTTGCAGTAGTGTTCGGAATGGCAGCCGCTACATTCCATAACTCCAGACGAGATACTGGGTATTGGGATCCATCATCTTTAGATCGTCGATCAGCTCAATACAGCTACGTCGGTAGGCGGGGTACATGGTTTCCAGCTGGGCTAGTTCGTCCCATCACATTTATAAAGGTAAATTTACTCGAACATGAGGACGGGGATAGGCTGCCTGCGCCCTGGAAAGGTCAGCTAAAGAAGTATACAAGTTAAAAAGGAAAGCAGAATAGCTTAACAACCAACACTAAAACTGATAACAATGGTTACCCTCCAAACGTAGTGTTTTATAACAAGAAAGGAACAATGGTGCGAGAGCTTGCCAGCACTAACAAAAGCAATGCTAAAGAGTGGGGAGTTTAGCTGTCCAAGAGCAACAGCTCCAGGGGCTAGGGCAGCTAGCGAAACAGTCTAACAAATTTTACTTTGTTAACAATAAAGAGTAAACGTTTTGTGTTATAAATACATGTATTTGATTGGCTGAATTTATTCTGTCGGTAGCCAATGTAGGTAGGGTGAATAATTTTGTACGTTTGTTTTGATTTATTTGTCCGATTTCAAGTTACGTAACTCATGGCATGTTATTTTCATAACAACTAAAAAGCTACAAAGCAAACCAAGCCATTGCATTGTTTTTAATAATTCGTGGTAACCTGCGTAAAGGCTACTGCATATCAAGACTGATAACAATACCCTACTCCGCTAGCCACGAACTATGAGCTTCATTTTTAGCAGTGTTCATTGTTGCATGGACAAATTCGTTGTTGCCTACAGTACAGAGGGGAGCCTAAGGTTTGGTCTGCCAACACTGATCAACAACAACAATTAAGATTTGTTATATTGTTGTGTTCCATTGCATTTAATTGAACATAACAATACTTAATTGTTGTAGTTGAACATTGTTAGCAAACCATACTTTTTGCTCCCCTCTCTACATGTTCTTGTGAACATGGGTTTCTGAAATTACGCCTTTGAATGGCTTTTATTCCTTAGTAAATATGTTTTTGTTATCATGTACTCTTCATAACGAGTCTGAGGTGACTCGAAACGTAAAGTGAAATTGTTATGTTGTGCACTTCATTGGATTTTATTTCTTATTATTTAGCTAAAATAAAGTAAACGAAATTGAAAAGTTACAAAGCGGTGCAGACCACTTTTGAGACAATTTCGGTACCCATCAGCCAGTAACAGCCCACTTGTTCTGATAAGCGCCGCTAATGGTTTATCATGCAGGCAATTATTAATAATCGATAAGCAGCTTTTGTGCAAAACGATAAGCAGGAATCAAAAATATGTTGGTAAAAAACTAAACCAGAGTCGCACACTTAGGCATGCTAAAAAGGCTTAATTAATCGCTTATTAAAGAATGAGCAGAAAAATTAAGTAAGTGATGTCGGTTTAACATAGGTTACATTCGATTTGTGTTCGATGGGACGTCGATTGCAAAAACGACTTCTGTGTCTGACTGCACCTAACTAGTGAAAAACGTATAATTCCAACATGGTGACAAAATTGATCATTACGTCCGATTCGTTCATTGTTGCTGTACGTAACGCATTACACCATAATAAATATGAATTGGAATTGTCACTCGAAGTTATTTTAACTGAATTTAATAGTGAGACCGTATTCGTTTCCATAGCAACCAACAAGAGAGCAACAGACTGAAGCTTAGACGACAACATAGAGTTAGACATAATGTACTCTTACGCAGTTGGCTTGGTTTCCAACAACGCTGCGGTAAAGAGATCTGCGATCTGGTAAATAGAAATAAATAACGCATATGGATGTAAAAACATAGAGCTAATTTAACTGCTACATAAACTTTTATGATAATTTTACTAATAGTTAAATTAAAGATAACCATAATGTGACATTCTGTGATCGTTTCTATAGAGCAGTGCCATGTGACGTCATATTGGCTACGAGACACCATTTGGAGGTAATAGCTACAAGATGCACTAGATTAAAATGTAACGGGAAAAAGCGGCACTTCTAGTCAAGACAGTGCTTTGGGAGCGGATTTCTTAGGCTTAAAAGAACGTTGTTTTCTCCAACAACAAAAATCGTGCGTTATAGGCTTAAGAAATCCAGTCTATAAGGGCGCGTTTATGCAAGGACAATTTTCTCGCTTACTAGCTTTTACTTGGTCAATACTAAATCTGCTGGCTGCTTCTCGCCTTTGCCGGAGAATGCGGCTTTAGAGTTGTCTACACGTAGTAACCATGGCAACGACGCGGACGCAAATCTCCTCCTCGTGCCTCCTGACACGCCGTACGATGCATGCAACACGAAGCGTCAATGTATATATGACCACTAGAAAAGAATTTTTCTTGCAGTACAAGACGACGGACAGATTTCTGAATGCCGGCATTCGATGCTTTGTCTTCGATTCGACAACCCCGAAATGGACGCCATGTTGGATTTTGGATTCTCGCTACGAGTAGCTATTTACTCTGCCGTCGTTTGATCACTGCTAGAAGCTGTTTATTTTTCAGCGAGAAAAGGACATTTTGGAAACAACGTGAAATGGCAACATTGTTGTAGTAATGTTTAAAATGACTGTTGCACTTTGTTCTTTATCCGTGTTGTTATTTATGATACCTTTAATTTGTTGTCTATTACCGCATTCATTTAACAGGAACGGGAAATTAATCGTAAATAAATAACGAATACCTAGCAATTAGCTTTCGGCGAGCGAGAAGGTCTCGTTGCGTAAACGAGCCCTAATAGCATTGCATGGCTTCAATAAAAAGACCTTCTTTTCGCCCTCCAGTGCTCCTTGCAGCTAACCCAGTAACTGGCTCCACCATAGAGTTATACACAATAATACCACGTCGTGTCACTGCCCTATAGAGATACTAACTGTGACTGTTTACATACTGAAGTGTATTAAAAATGGAACTGAAACATTTTGAAATTGACAGACTACTTCACGTAATCATCAACTAACAGACTCGCTAAAAATTAATAAAAGTACAACAACACTAGTACAAAAAGCTGAAATTCTTACATACGCCCATATATGTTTGTAAATGATTTATTAAAAAAAACTGATAGACTGATTCTGGCGAGATGTTCTGATTAAATAATCCTCCTGTGGCGGGTAGTTATCGATGTTTTGAGACAATTAAGTTTTTGCTCCCTTTAACTCACTAGTGCATTTATTGGCACTAAGCTCTCTCGCCACTTCGTGACTTGGGATCGTAGTAATTAGCCCACAAGCACTCATGTCTTAATGGGAGCAAAAACTTTCGTGCTCCAAAAAATTATCGATAACTACCTTTGCACTCGGGATAATACCTATGATAAGTGTTTGAAATCTACCCTCATGTTGGTGAACAAAACAATACACAACCAGTAGAAAAACGTAGCAAGGGGGAGTGAAGGGAGTGACAGTGGGGTGAGGGATAATCGTCTAACTGGAAAATCGCATAATTGGAAGAACGTATACCGTATAACAGTATAACGGAAAGTCGTCTAACAGGAAATTCGTATAATGGAAAATTGTCTTAAGTCCCTGCCTCGCGCTCGCTGCGGCTATACATATAACATCAGAAACCACAGTTAGACATTTATCCAGTTACACGTTTATCCGTTATACGATTATCCATTATGCGATATTCCGTTTAGATTATTTTCCATTATGCGATATTCCGTTTAGACGATTTTCCAGCTTTTTTATTTATGCAGATGTTAGACAATTATCCCATTAGACGATTTTCCAGTTAGACGTTCGTCCGACTCCCCGTGACAGTGCAAACCAAGCAGGTGTGGCCAAAGTACAGAAATACAGTGCGGAAGATGCGGTAACAATAGTTTGAAATAATCGTTGCAGAAACCTGTTTCCATGAGTATACGAGTTCACTTTTGTCACCCAAACTGTTAATCTCATTAATTCATAAAAAGACAAGCTAAATGGTGCATAATAAGCATACACTAAAAAGCGACTTTTCGGTATAGCTTCATTCTGTTGTCAAGCAGAAATTGTCTTAGCAAAGGCTAAAAATCAACACGTATGCACTTGAATGGTTTCGCATTCTAGGCAAAGAAACAGGCAGAATAAAATCGAAAATAAAGTCATTAAAATGGACCAGTGTCAGTGCATACAGGGCGTGCCATGTGTAGCTTCTGCGCTGACACTGGTTCACTTTAGTCACTTTATGTTCATCCCGTTTTCATTCCGTTGTCAAGTAGAAATTTCTTAGCGAAGACTAAAAGCCAACATATATGCACTTGAATGGTTTCCCATCCTAGACAAAGAAACAGGCAGAATAAAATCAAAAATAAAGTGATTAAAATGAAACAGTGTCAGTGCATACAGGGTGTGCCATGTGGGGGGCGAGGGATATCGTCTAACTGGAAAATCGCATAATTAGAAGAACGTATACCGTATAACAGTATAACGGAAAGTCGTCTAACTGGAAATTCGGATAATGCAAAATCGTCTGATGCCCCTGCCTAGCTCGCGCTACCGCGGTCGCTGCGGCCATACCTATAACATCAGAAACCGCTGTTAGACGTTTATCCAGTTAGACGTCTATCCATTATACAATTATCCATTATACGATATTCCGTTTAGACGATTTTCCAGTTTTTTTATTTTTGCAGATATTAGACAATTATCCGATTAGACGATTTTCCATTTAGATGTTCGTCCGACGCCCGTCATGTGCTGACACTGGTTCATTTTAATCACTATATTTTCGATTTTATTCTACCTGTTCTTTGTCTAGGATGAGAAACCACTCAAATGCACATATGTTGACTTTAAGCCTTTGCTAAGAAAATTTCTGCTTGACAACAGAATTAAACTATTCCGAAACGACGCTTTTTATTGTATGCTTGTGCACCGTTTGCCTTTTTTTATATTAATTATTTTCGGTACTCGTCCCTCAATTTTAATCTCATTAATTATCACAAATGTCTACGCAGTTAAAAAAAAAAAAGGGGGCCTGTGGCGTTTCATTGATTTTTACACACGCCAAGGTGCATGCAATTTGTTGAAAACAACAAGGCTTGCATCAAATTGAGGACAAATAATTATCCAGTAGCGTGACACTGTAATAGTCCACCCCTGAAACAAAATGATAATGAAAAAATTACTTTGACAACGTGTTGTAGCGAAAGTTTCTATAGAAATACACAAATCGATTTCCTGTTCACCGAAATTTGTCTTATATAAGATGAAAAGGCAGTGCTTGTTGTTCTAGGCGCAATTGTTCGCCATTGATTAACAGCAGGCACGTGGGATAGAGACATGATGTCATGATAAAAATAAACCAAAACGATGATTGTAGTTCACTGAGATGGTTTGACCACCAGTTGCTTGGCGTTACTGTGGGCCACCAAGATGATGGTAAGTTGACCATTGTCCTCTGGATGTATTCGTTTTCCATTTGACTATGCACCTATCTAGGATACGAGTAAAACAGGTAGGAAGAATGGATGGATTTTTAACCATTCAGCGTACGGTGCAATCTAGTTAGGTCGCCTTTTAAAGTCCCGTGACTACAGGTTGGCAACGCCATTCGATTTAGTATCCTTTTGGCTCGGAGACCATGTCCCTGACCATTAGGGTACGATTGGGTCACTTTTATAGTGTTCCCAGGGAATCCTATGGTGATAACCTTAAGTCATCACTCCGTTGCCATAAGGTCTGTGCCCTGGCCTTTCAGCGATCAGCAATCGTAAACAGGAGTTTTACCTCGGGTAACAATCGTGTAGAGGTTTGGGCTTTCAAAGTATACGTGCGGCCCCTTCTTGAGTATGCTACCCCAGTTTGGTCCCCTTATCTACTTGGGGATATTGACCTTCTAGAGTCGGTTCAGCGAAAGTTTACGAAGCGATTACATGGCTTTCGTGATCTGGACACACGCTAGTGTGTCGCCGCCAAGTAGACGTTTTATTGTTGTTGGAGCTTAATTGTTAGAACGTAATTGTTAGAGTGTAATTGTTGTCAGATGGCGGCTCACTAGCAGACTGTGTCTTTTAACTGAAACCCACTTATACGGGATTTCAGCATACTGGTGTAAATTCCCTATGCGGTAGAAATCTTTGCAAATTCTTTGAATCAGCTGTCTTGGGTCCAGTAACAAAGAAAAACTCAACACGAAAATGTGGGAACGTAACCTTCATGGAGAGAAAGTGTCCTCAATAACGTTAATTTGTGTTACTGGTGACTACTAGTAACTAGTGACTAGTGCCTAGTAACTAGTAACTAGTCCGCAGGCTCCCATGTTAATGCTCATTGAGTATAACGACACGTCTACAGCTCATTAGGGAAAGTTACCAGATCTAAATTTTGGGAGACAGGTAAAGCGTTATACGGGGAAGTGTCTTTTTCTAAAATGGGGGTTGCAGCTAGAAGCACGTGGTCCTGAAGTGGCTCGTAAGTGCAAAAGTATTGTTGTAACCATTGTTTGTATTGTCATTCAACAGTATATTATAACATGCTTAAGTGTTACAGGCTTATCGTTTCAGTACCTAGTTGTCAGAATTCATTGTTGTTGCAAATAGGAGGTTCTGGTTAGTAATAAGTTAGTTTTTAAGATAAAGGAGAGTGTATGGCGTTGGGGCCTTTATTTACTCTCGTAATAAACTTGAACTTGAACTTGGTTCTCGTGTTTGGGGCACATGGCAATAGGCTAAGGCCTCAATAAAATCACAGAATGGAATGGTTCACGAAAAGACGTAGTATGTTTTATTGCAAAGGTTTGGTCGTTTTTTTCCCCACCAAATCCAAATCGTTTTTTTTTTATGGTACGCGAATTCAAAATGAATTATATGCCCGATAGGAATTGATTAGGTCCTTGCAATTATCATACTGTTACGCTTGTTATTAATTTATTTGGAATGACAATAGCAAATGTGAAAATTATGAATGAGAACATTCATACAATAAAATACCTCCAGACAAAAAAGGTAGTGGTGACAATTACACCGTGGGATTTTTTGTACATTCGCAGGCCTATGAAAGTCGTGATATCCATCCAAAACCAAAACTGGTAAGAGAAGCCGCCAATTTACAAAAAGGGTCGGCCTTTAAAAGTAGTGATATCATTCAACCAGGGAAAGGCCACCAAGGTTAATCCTATTAGCCTAGTTAATCGCACCGAATAATACTTTGGACGTTAAATGAAAACTTGAAGTTCTAGTTTTCATTTAACCTTCGAACTTTTAGTAGTTGAAAGGCCGACCCTTTTTGTAAACTTGGCGGCTTCTCTTACCAGTTTTTGTTTTGGGTGGATTTAAATTACATCCATTGCCTTACTAGGACTGGATAGGAATTACTTGAGCTACGCAGAATTAGATTTGACCTAATTTTAACTTATAAAAATCCTGCGAGGATTTACCATTGTATTTCTCTCATTTTTTGATTTGGCACCACTTTCAATAAATTCCCGTGGCCGTGGTTGGAAGCTCGTTGTCCAAGCGGGACGAACAAACTGCCTCTTAAACTTCTACTCAGTCCGGATTGTCCGTATCAGGAACGCCCTGAGGGCCGAAACTGTGGATCAGTCAACATTTTGATTCTGTTTGAACTTATTGTAATAATAGGAACTTTTTTTAAAACCACAAGGCGCGGTATTATAGTTTGTTCTACATTATGTTTTCAGAAAACTGGCTGGATGACGACTCGTTTCCTTGCACTAATAGTGCAAAAACATGTGAATATAACAATTGTAGACTCAACATAGTTACTGTTACAGTTTACGAATGGGATGTTTACAGATTTTTTGCACCCGTAGTGGAAGAAAACGTGCCGTCATACAGTCAGTTTTCTGAAAACATAATGTGGAACAAAGTATAGTGGCTCACCGCCCTTCTGTTGTCCAACCGCCTTACGGTGGTAAAGCCAAATTATCAAGGACCGCAGTAGCGGTCCTTATGTAAGCATTAGCATGAACTTCCATGTTAAACGTCAAACTTTGAACTCCTATAGTCTCGCCCAGAATTGACATAGACCAACGAAATTCGGTATTTGGGGTTGTGTCGTAACTATTTCACCACATTACTAATTTTAATGACAACAATCAAACCGTTAGGCGTCCACAGCATGGCCATTACTTGTTGTTGTTGTTGTTCTTGTTGTTGTTGTTGTTGCTGTTGGGACTCTTTGTCCCCACCTAGAGTTCGAACCACAGAACCGATTTTCAAGTTCTATAGCTTAAAATGTAGGTATGGACAAGGCCTAGGGCCTTTCGCATTCTATTTTAATGTAACTACATTATTCTTGACACGGAAAGCCAAATGGGTTAGAACTTTTGCTCTCACCGAGAGATCGAACCAATGAACCAATTTTCAATTTGTACAGCTCAAAATGTAGGTATTAACACCGATCAGGGCCTTTTGAACACGATTTTGATGTTACTGCAGTATTCGCATCGGCAGAGCAATTATTATTGTAGAGCACTGGGCAGAAATCATTAAGTGGAGTAACAAATTTTTTCAGAAATTTTGCAGAAAACATAAATTAGGTACACAAGTCTTTCTTAACAGTAAAAATCGAACCAGCCATGGACCCCAATCAAATACCCAAAGTGCCATCAGTG
>JAHWFP010123069.1:0-16974 GCA_023313725.1 Lithobius niger | reverse complement strand
GTCTATACGACTCGTCTTCAACCACTCTTATTGAAAGATGTGATGCGTTTGTTTATACAGGTCGTTTTATGTCTCAAGTCTTTTATTTAAGCATTAATTTCTGATTATTTCGTCATTATTATCTGATAATTCTTGCTTATTTTCTGATTATCTTCTAATAATTTCTGATTAATTTCTGTTTATTTTCAGTCAAATTTCCGATTCATTTCTGATGATTTTTGACTGGTTTCTGATTAATTTCTGATTAATTTTACTAATTTTTTATTAGTGTTTGACTAGTTTCTGACTAATTTCTGATTAATTCTTGGCTAATTTATGAAGTATGAATAGATTTGGTTGTAACTAAGATTAATTTTCGACTCATTTCTGATTAATTTCCCATTAATTTTTGACGAATTTTCTTTCTCAATCGTCTTTCTACTAATTTCAACGAATAGCGATCATAACGGTGAACGGTATCGATCTACTGATGCCATGCCGATCAATTTAGAACTTCCAAAGGTTCGTCAGTTTAATTTAGATGCCAAATTAATTTTGATATTTAAAAACCTTTCCCCAACCTTACCGATTTTCGAACTAAACTAATAAAGCATAGAGTACGTGTGCAAAATGTCAAGTAAATCGGAGAAGGGGTTCAAAGGTCATGAATACACAGCTGATGGCAAACAGACATGACACCAACACAGGATTAGTACTGCTTTGCACCGAGCGTCACTAAAAATTGAAGAAAAAAACGAAAAATTTAAAGAAATTTACGCAAAATTTGAAGAAAAATACGCAAGTTTAAAAGGGTTTTCTCTAGCCTTCTTCGACACCGAATATCTATTACCCTTCCTACCAGCGCCCCCTCCCCCACCCCCCTAAAAACATCAGTCTGAACGTTACGAGTCTAAGCGGATAATAACAACGAAAAAGGGAACCAATTAAAATGCCTTTGTGGTGCCCCCCCGTCCCTCCCCTCCAGACCGATCCCCTACCAATCCCATCTCTTTCTGTGTCATTCCCAACTGACGCACCCGTGCCGCTTCTCCCCACCACCAAAAAAAAATCATCTTTCTTCCCTACGCTTCTTTATATTTTTATGTATTTCTTTGTAACCCACCGTATGGTATGAAGTGAGGAATTGGGTACCAGCGGGAAGGGGGGGTTTACATCTCGTCTCGGCGACTCGTGCTGATGTGTTTTGAAATGTCATTTATTTTTGGCTGTTCCAAATGGCACCGCAGAGTGAAAGCCTCCCTCTCCCGGCGACTCTTCGCGGTTCCACCGACACACCAAGGACGACTTTCGGCGGCCATCCCTTTCGCCTACGTCTCACAGATATATATTTTAGTAGACATGTTAGCTGGCATATTTTAGTTGACATATTAGTAGACATTATTTTAGTAGATATATTAGTAGACATATTAGTAGGCATAATTTTTTTTTTTTTTTTTTTAATTACGAATATTCACTAAGCAATGGAATTTAGAAAAACCAAACTAGATAAAATATGGGAAGTAATTTTTCCCTGATAAGAAAATCACTAATAAAACCCATTGGCGCCCTCTACCTGCGACGTGGTGAACTAGAAACTCTCCCTAGCATGTGGGTGATCCAGAACTCTCAAACTTCCTTAATCCTATTAAATATTTTCTATCATCAATACTTCTTATTTCAACGCAGTGTTGACGAATCCAATGACGTAACACTCCACGTCCATGAACTCGCAGGAAGAGCGGAGGGAGAGAAAAAAAAGTAGTTCCACCGAGTCGCCCGGCCATTTGTCAGCTTTATTACTACGCGCAACGTCAGAAAGAGTACGTATATAAGAGAGAGTGAAAAGGCAGGCACGAGGAGACGCGGGCAGCACGCATTGCTGGATTTGATGCGGATCATTTATTTGAAAAATAACACAAGTCGGTCCAAATCCTTCCGCTCTTTTCCACTGACATTTCACAAAGGTCGCCCGCGCCTGCGTTGCAACGCTCGCGGATTAGACGAATACAAAAAAAAAAAAAAATAAGACGCGAAAAAAGGACACGCGAAGCCCCATCACAGACGATGCGCGTCATTATTATCATCATCATTATCATCATTAATACAAAACGTACGTCATCATGCGTCACAAACTGCCCTGCCTCTTTGGGACTTTACTCACGGTTTCACATTTTTTTTTTCAAGACCAGTTAGTTTCGCGCGTCAATTTTCTGCCCCTATTGCGCGATTGGCTGTCGTCAGAAATTCGATTTCAGCACTAACGATGGATTCGAGACACCAATCGGAAATGCGAGAATTGAAATCGCAAGAGCTTTAAACAGACTTCAATTAGTTCCGTTATGTCTTATGCAGTGGCGTAACTACAGTGAGGCTGAGGAGGTAGCCGCCTACGGGACCACCGACTTTTTTTTTTTGGGGGGGGGGGGGCCCCCCTGGCCACAATTTAAAATTTGTTGGTAACACAAAATATTACAAAGTAAGTTATTGCTATAGTTTCGTGAAAAAGTTGTGTTTTGTGTTGTAAAAACTTAATTGTTTTATTTTTAAGAAGGGGGGGAGGTGGCTCCACTGGGCTATCGCCCTATGTGGCAAAAACTGCTATGTTTTTTTTATGAAGGGCCTCTACTGGGTCCTCGCCTTGTGTGGCAAAAACTGCATTTTTGTGACGGGGTAGGGAGGGATGGCCTCAACTGGGTTCTTTCCCTATGTGTCATAACTGCATTTTTTTTTTTTTTTTTATGAAGGTTGCCCACTGGGCTCTTGCCTTGTGTGGTAAAAACTGCAATTTTTTTTTATGAAGGAATGCGGCCTTTACTGGGCTCTCGCCTTGTGTTGCAAAAGCAGTTTTTATGAAGGGGAGGGGGGGCGGCCTCTATTGGGCTCTTGCCCCTTGTGTCGCAAAACTTTATATTTTTAGTGAAAGGGGACCTCCGCTGGGCTCTCACCTTGTGTGGCAATAACTGATTTTGTTTAATGAAGGGGGGGGGGACCCTCTACTTCACTGCCACTTCCAGGGCCCAGTTTTGAAGATACGTTTGTCAGCTGTAGCTATAACTCTTAGTACTTCATATGTCTTACATTTCCAAAGTTACACTTTCTACATCAATAGTAATTTTTTTCCGAACATGAACAGTTCAATAAAGAGTGCCAGAGAAAGCTATAGGCCTCAGACAGTACGAGTGGACAATTTCCCTCATAAAATCCAAAAGGTTTTCCAATTAATTTTGTTTGTTCCTTTCATTCTTTTGGATAACAGGTGTTTAATACTTAATATTTACATTCTCGCCCGGTTGGCTTTCGTGAATGGCCCAGTTTTGCAACATTACTTCAAACGTGTGTAAACGTTGCAAAGGCAGTCATTTTCCTAATTTTTCTCCTCTTGAGAAACGGTTTTGTTACATTCACTCAAACCTATGTAAATGTCGCAAAAGCTATTACGCGCAGGACGCTATGTTTGAATGGAATTTGCAATGGGAAGTCCCACGTTGTAATAAAAACCAGATGAAGAGACTAAGGCGAAAAAATTACCGACCACTGATAATAATATATCATAACTGGTAAATTATCGGTGGTGTTACCACAAGTAATGCCACAAGAGTGTAGTTGAATACTTAATATTCTTTCCCTACACGAGTTGTATTCCTGAAAAATAAATACAAAAAAATACACAGAGTACTTGAACCACCTGTTTTTTGTTTTTTTGTTTTGTTTTATCAGCTAGCGAATACAACGAGTGCCTGACAAATTATATTATGCTACTTCAACGATGTTTGAATGCAATTTGCAATGGGAGTACCTTTGTACGATCACGAGTTGCATTCGAGCTGAAAAAAACACCGAACACTTGTGCGAGGTGTTTTTGTCAGCTTGGCAATGGAACTAGTGGTTGAGAAAAACGGTCTATACTTAAACTAGGCGCGAGTGTGGGGAGGGTGGGGAGTGACCATAGCGGAAAAATTAACTGATAATATCACATGTGGTTATTTATCAGTGGTATTACCCCTGAGAGCGAATCCAAAGAACGTACACGGTTCGTATTGCCTTGTTAACGTCAAACAATTTTTAACTTTAAAGAAGGCTTGCTCCCAGTCCTTAAGTGGGACCAAACTCCTCGAACCAATCAAACAAGCAAAACATAGACAGACTACTCTCATAAACATAATTTACAATGTATCTCTTGGCACCAAATGTCGACGTTGCTAAAAACCCCGTCTACGAACGCGTCAGCGAACAGGGCCCACCCATAAAACCTAAGAACAGACGCAGTTAAGAGCATAAACCAAAAAACTAACAAGAATTAAGTTACGTCATCATCGTTTAAGATCTGAGGAGTAAATAATAGACCTAACACTAAAAAAATTAGACCTCTAGGAACCTTTAAAATTTCTGTCTGGTGTACCATTTCACGAGCCGCCATAAACACTTAATTGCTCAGACTTCGGGAACCCCGCAACGATCTGTGGTAGGTATAGACGAGACGATCCAAAACACGGAACAAAACAGGCATGCGCGATTACGACTAGGAATAGGTAGTTGGTGGAGCGCTGCAGTACGCTGATTTTTTTTTAAACACAGGCGGAGGTTGGGGGGGGGGGGGGGGAAGGGGAAAATGTCCGACTGTCTCGAAAGTTTAGATAAAAAAGTGCCCCAAGATGCCCCAATTTTAGAATAAAACGACCGTAAGGTTTCAAATTTGAGGGCAAAAGTATCCGTATGGCCCAAACTTTGAAGACAAAAGTGAAACTCACGTCTCAGATTTGATGGTAAAAGTATCCCAAAGGTCCCGAATTTTAGAACGAAAAGTGATCCCAAGAGCTCAAATTTCAGGGACTAAAGGTCAGTTTTAAAGTGTAAATTTGAGGACTAAACACGGCCCCTAATTTCAGGACAAAAGCGATCCGAAGTCTCAATTTTGATGGCAAAGTATCCATACGGTCTAGAATCCCTAAGGTGTAAGGTCTGAGGACAAGCACGACCTAAAGGTCTTAAATTGATGGCAAAAGTATCCTGGTGGTTTCTAAGTTGAAAACAAATACGACCCTAAGGTATTAATTTGACGACAAAAGTATCCCTTAGATCTCGAATTTCAGGATAAAAGCAGCCCTAAGGTCTCAATTTGATGGGGGAAAATATCCCGAAGGTCCCAGATTTGAAGACAAACGCGACCCTAAGGTATCAAAACATGAGAGCAAAAAGTATCCCTAACGGGTTCAAAATTTGAGGCGAAAAGTGACCGTATAATTTCAAATTTGAGATCAAAAGTGACCGCATAGTTTCAAATTTGAGATCAAAAGTGACTGTATAATTTCAAATTTGAGGGCAAAAGTTTTCCTAAGGTTCAGAATTTGAGGACGAAAATATCCTCAACCCTTTTATAGTCACGACTTAATTCTGGTGACTTTAAAAAAAAATTTTTAAGTTAGGTCAGCTGCTTGATTTGAACCGGCATTCACTTGGCTGTTGCTGCTACCTTTGCTTGGGGTCCCCGTGGATCTCTGTCAAAGTTCACGATGTATCGAGGGACTTATTTTTGCGCCTGTATCATATATAGCTTTCTTTTGTTTGGGACATTGTAACCCTAAGGTCTCGAATTTGAGGACAAAAGCACCCCCTAAGGTCTTAAATTTGAGGGTAAAACTTCGGGATCCTATACAGGGTTGCCATCAAAATACTGAATTTTAAATTTCCTTGAGTCTTCCGGGTTTTCCAGAGTAGTTGAGGTAAATTTCCAGGGTATTTACCGTAATTGCAGGAGGAATTTTTTTGCACACATTTTACTGGTTTTACTGTTTCTAGGGCTGACATGCTGCAAAAGAATAACGAGCCCCATTTTATGAACTTCTAAATGTCAATACAGACACAGAAGGATAACATTTTTTAATCCAGAATGTGAATACAATATTATTCATGCATTTTAAATCTTATTCATAACCTTTATTACTTCGCTTTTAATCCCCAGACGTTTTTCCAGGTTTTTTAGTGAAAAATCACAGAATTCCCCGAGTTTTCCCTGAATTTCAACCGTGGTTCAAATTCCCTGAGTTTTCCACGTTTCCCAGGTTCTACAGGTTTAAGTCATGCCACAGTGCATCATCAAAACAGCAATGATTTATCGTGCCAAAGTGCACCTGAGCGATACTCGGTAGTTTAGTTATTGGCACTTAGTGGTTTCTCATTACAGGTCCACCAGAGTACGCTCAGGGGTTTAGTCGCACCGGAGCGGCACTCAGTGGTTTAGTCGTGCCAAAGCGCACCGGAGTGGGCACTCAATGGTGTCATCATGCCGGAGTGGAGTGGAGCTCACTGGTGTAGTCGTGCCAAAGTGCAGTGGAGTGGTGCTGAGTGGTGTAGTCGTACCAGATCACATTTCAGCATTGCTCAATGGTCTTGTGGAGCTGGAGTGCAACCGGCATGCCACCGCGCCTAGTGAAGACCCATATTTAACTCCCAGATTCGTGATGACACGTGAATCTTTCCGTCATTTTTGCTGCTCACTTGTCATCCTTATAAGTTCACAATTTCGGCTCCGTTGGGTGTTTCGTTTATAACTGATACCATACTTTGGTACATAGTTTTAGTTTCCTTTCGCGTTTCTTCTCGT
Organism: Lithobius niger; assembly: GCA_023313725.1. Taxonomy (NCBI): domain Eukaryota; kingdom Metazoa; phylum Arthropoda; class Chilopoda; order Lithobiomorpha; family Lithobiidae; genus Lithobius; species Lithobius niger. The sequence continues at coordinate 10,394 of JAHWFP010123069.1, read as the reverse complement.
AGAAGTATTTGGCACTTAGTTAAAAATAATTAATTACTGTTAATTTCCAACGCGCGGGTGGCTAGACCCAGTTAAAAAAAAATGATTGTCTCACCCCCTCCCCCCCTCCCTCCCTCCCTTCCCCATTCTCTACATCAGTATTTTCGAATGGGCGCGCTTCTCATCTTTCACGATCCTCCATGAAACCCATAATTGCTCCAATTTCGAAACCATAGCTTAACAACAGACAAGTGCCCGACAGAGCAACATAGTAGATATAGAGAATGCCAGGGGAAGAGATGGTGGAGGGGGATTCGGTGAGGGAGGGGTGTGCGTTCCATCGAAAGCAGTTTGAGTTGGTTAGCGAGAACCATTAAACCAACGACAAATTGTCGTTATTATTATCCCGCATCCCACCATCGTATAGGTTGGCTGGATTTATGGTGCAAAGCATCAAGTCCAGAAGAGGAGGGGGGGGGGGGGAGAGACGGAGGGAAAGGGGGAATAAAAGTTTATGACAACTCTGGCGGTGAAAACTCATAGAGGACTACGGTCGTGTTTGTGGTGTTTGTGCGCGCGTGAGAGAGAGAGGATTCACAGAAATATCACTAGGTAGCTCGCTGCAATCCCTGTGATTCTTTAGGGCTCCCGCGCACTAAGCGACTAGGCCGCGCGAATGCTTACGGTACATGTAGCACCGCGCAATTGGCCGCCGCGGCCAGTCGGTCACAGCGGCCACTGGGATCCCGGGCAACCACAGGGCGACCATATTTGCTCCGTGTTTATTTTTAACCACGTGATCGAGCATTATTAGTGAAAACGGACGTGGCCGCGCGGCACGTTGCCGTGTTTTTTGACCGCGACGACCACTATCCGTACGACTTGACTGCCCAGTGCGCGGGGCTCTTAGATTTTATTTCAGAAAAAACAGTAAGGGCGCATTTATGCAAAAAGACCTGGCCGAAAGCTGTTTGCTGGTCTATTGTCATTTATTTACGATGAGTTTCCAGTTTGCGGGAATACATTATTCATTTATATAACATTCATTATCAGTGTCCCAAAATGGAAATGTGATAACACAAAAAAACAGTTAAGATCTAGACACACGCTAGTGTGTCGCGCCAAGTTAGGTAACAATCATCACAACAAACATCACATCAATTCAATTGTCGAGGTTGCAAACCACTGTAGCGCGGCGCCATAGCGTCAGTGTCTTATAACTTGAAGCATAGTTGGGCATTTTCAGGTACTTGGGGGAAAATAATAATGCGGTACAAAAGCTTAAATTGTGTTGAAATCGAGAGCAATGACCCACCTGACAAAAATTAACTCGTGTAGGAATGCCAGCTAAGCTGATTTCAATGCAAAATCTGACCCTCAATAACGTTTAAAATGTAGTCCGCTCATCCCCATCTTAATTTCCATAGGATGATTATTCATCGATACCGAGATAACGGGAAGGCTTCCAGCTATGAAATTGGACGAATGGCTGCAGTACGATACGAACTGCGTACCTTTTATGGTTTGGAGCCTAGGGGTGTAACGACGATGGCGTGAGATGGCGCGTAATACGAAAATATTGTTATAACCATTGTTAGTACTGTCGGCATCGTTTCTCATTGGACTGCCAAAGTTCGGACAATGACAACGTGTATACTGACGTGGGTGCAGAAACACACACTAGTGTAGCTCGATAAATCTCAACAACGTTGCCAAAGAAATTGTATTCACGTCCAATTCACGAAAAATAAATCAACTCTGAAAGCCAAAAACTGGTGAAGAGGCCACCAAGTTGAGAATGGTTCGGCCTATAGGCAGAAGGTAGTAGCAAATTGTTGAAAACCAATTTCTTGTTGACGTGCCACTTTATTACACATCTGCACGGTAGTAGAGTTGAGTTTAATACACAATTTTGAAAAATGGACTGATATCATATTAAAAACCAAGACTGGTAAAAGGAACCGCCAAGTTCCGAATGGTTCCGCCCTTAAAAGGAGTGATATCAACACACCAAAACATTCGCCAACTTAATCGCACCGAATAATACTTTGGACGTTAAATGAAAACTTGAACATTGCTACCGAAAATAGCAATGTTCTAGTTTTCATTTAACCTTCGAACTATTAAGCGGTGCGATTAACTTGGCGAATGTTTTGGTGCGTTGATATCACTCCTTTGAAGGGCCGAACCATTCGGAACTTGACGGTCCCTTTTACCAGTTTTGATTTTTGATGTGATATACTATACATACATAAAAATACTTTACATCAACCATGAAAAGGGAGGAAAAGCGACAAATAAATATATTTAAGAATAAATAACACTAAAATTAAACAAATAATAAATATATGTTTTAACAGTCAAACCACAAACACAAATAAAAAGGGTTAACACACGGTTGGAATAATTGTAAAATTAATAAACAATTTCCTTATTAGTGATGAAAATACTTCAAATCTTGATGAATTTAATTGTCAAGTCTACTTTTGAAAGAAACCACTGAAGTGGCTGCGACAACATAGTCAGACAAAGAGTTCCAAAGTTCAATCAGGCGGTTACCAAACGAATTTTTTTTAGAATTATGTAAACAAAAGTGTTATTTAACTTTAAACCGTGACCCCCTAAGCGAATAGTTAGAACGAAAAAGTTCAAATAGGCAGTTTTATCAAAATTTACATCGATATTACGGATCATTCGATACATCAGTATAAGACCCCCTCATTTTCGTCGCCAAGTGAGCGTATTTTCAAAATTTCCAGCCTTTCCCTGTAACTTTGCTGTCCAAGAGGAGGGATACATTTTGTAACTCTTCTCTGAACATTTTCAATTGCTTTCCTATCTTTAATGCATATCTTTAATGTGTATCTTAATGTATATCTTTACGTATATCTTTAATGTATTAACTATCAAATGGCAACAACAAAACAATTTTTACTGCAGTACAAGACGGCGAACTGATTTCTGAATGCCAGCATTCGATGGTTTGTTTTCGATTCGATAACCCCGAAATGGACGCCATGTTGGGTTTTGAATTCTCGCTACGAGCGGCTATTTATTCAACCATCCTCTGGTCATTGCCAGATTGAAGCTGTTCTTTGTGCAAGAATAGCAAATTTTGGAAATAGCGAGAAATGACAACAATATTGTAGCAGTGTTAAAAATTACTGTTGTTCTTTATCCTACAGCGTCAAGGGCTGGATTACGGGCGGAATTATTACTTATGAAAGAATTGCAAGTAGAGTTAGGGCTATGATATTTATTGTTCAGGATTTAGATGGTTAAGAAAGTCGCCTGCCACTGCCTAATAAGCTACAAAGCAACTCATGAGATGGGGGTGAATACAAGTATTGGGGGTATGCTGACTGAAATTGGACTAGTGGGGGAAAAGGGGAGGAATAATTTTTAATTATCAGTTTCGAAAGTAACTTACTGGTTTAGCAGCTGGGAATGGAATGACAGTTTTGGAGTCGGGATGCCAAGGCATTGTTAAAGAGGGTGCTATGCTATACATTGTTGTAGGCATGGTGGGCTCACGGCTACAATAAAGGAATTTTACAATACAATTGTTGCTGAATAATACAATATAAAATCTTTTGCTCTTTGGAGGGAAGACAAACTGAGAAACAGATCCGGATAGCAAGGCTCTTTGGGAAGTAATATATGGTCGTCCAGAGTTAACTGACGAGAAACTTAGCATATCTCAGATCTATCCCTACAATCCGCGTTGATCTTAATAACACATTTAATTTGCTGTGTATTGCCGCATTCATTTAGTATAAACTGGAAAGTAATCGTAAATAAATAACTGTTAACTAGCAAATTGCGTTCGGCGAGCGAGGTCTCGTTGCATAACGCGCCCTTCACCTATGTTTCGTTAGAGTGACACGACCCGGATTCGAACTGGCAACCCAATGAGTCCTCAGATCACTAGCTTAACGCCTTTACCTGTATGCCCGCTCCTCCACTGGCATCACCGAATCGTTATTAAGGTAATTGGGCTACTTCAAGTGTCTTTTAATTTACTTTTGAAGACTTTTAATGGAGCTTTTAATGGAGCACGGTACAGAACGGGGAGAGGCTACCCAACCATTTAGAATCACTAATTTCGAACTAGAATCTGCTATAAATGTAGAAATAAAAATTTGGCCAAATTTCAATTCCTTCCCCCACCCCTTCCTCAAAAAAATGGAAAAATCTGGTTCATTTCGGAATTATCCACGTCTCATTCTCTTGCAAGCTTGGGGTGAGCTGTTTGACAGGCAATACATTAATTAAAGCGGACGGAAAAGCCAATGGGCTCGACATGGGTTAAATAAATACGAATGCACACCTATTTACGTTGCCTTTTGGACTTATGAGTCAGACTGCGTGAGTGGGGAATTGAACCCACGACCTCTGAAATCAAAGGCCGAGATCCTACCGCTGAGCCAGACTGATATGATATACCTGGTATTTTTTTAGTATGGCTCAGCGGTAGGACCTCAGTCGTTGATTTCAAAGGTCGTGGGTTCGATTCCCCGCTCAGGCAGTCTGACATATAAATCCAAAAGACAACGTAAATAGGTTTGCATCCGTATGTATTTAGCAATACATTCTGTCGAATTGTGTTGACCTTTTTTTTAATTTTTAAACTTTAGTGTAGTCACTTAAAAACGACCCGGGTCTTGGCGTTGAAACGTTGTGAATTTCAGCTAAAACGTGCACTTATAGCTTTTCTGTTTTTTTGCCGAATTCTACCCAAAGTGCTTTTTAATTTGCTTTTTAAAAGCCATTATTAATGTTAACACCAGTGACGAGGGCTCCATTCCATCGAGAATGCTTGCGGCCGTACGCATTGCAGAAGGAATACAAATAAATTACTGAACCAAAAAAAAAGCGAATTCACCGTTTAGAAAAAAGCATTAGAGCTCGTATCCCCATACTCACAGCTGTGAAGGTACACAAACCGACAGTAAATTAGATACTAGAAATAACGTAGTTATTAGCTTAATAATGGTTTCAGTGAGTTATCTTCATGCAAGTGGAGGAGTGGGCATGTTGATAAAGAAGAAAGGTTTTAGCTTAAAGGGACACAATTCCTTCAGGTATATCACACGACCCGTTGAGACTAGCGTTTGCAACATTTACGCAGGCTAGAGTTAATGTCGCAAAATCATCTCGCACGAAAGACAAAACAAGAAAATGAATGTGGACTACATACGTTTGAACTAATGTCACAAAACTGAATCATACAGGAAAGCTAACAGGGATGCGTGTACCTTTAAGACGAGTGTAGCCACGAAGTATAGAAATACGTATTTATCAAACCTGGACGTTTCGGGCCACGTTTTACCAATTATCAAGAAAGTCAGTAAAAAATGTAAACCATTAAAACGATAAATTATACCATTTATCGTTTTAATGGTATCATTTTTTAGTGGCTTTCTTGGTAATGGGCCAGAATTGGCCCGAAACCGTCGAGATTGATTACTACATGAGTATTTGTGTAACTTTTTTTAAGCATATTTATTCGACATCTGGCGATTGTTAAATTATTAACCTGGGCCTTTAAGGTGTTTGTGCGACTAGTCCTGGAATATGCGAGTTCTGTTTGGTCTCCACACTTATCGGGAGATATAGACAACGTTGAATCCGTTCAGCGAAATTTCACCAAATACCTGCTAGGGATGAAAAATAAATTCCTACGCTGAACGCTTGGCAGTCCTTAAGCTAGAGTCACTGGAATATCGCCGTCTTGTGGCAGACTTGAATTTAACTTTTCAAATTCTGTGTGAGTGGTCATGTTGATTACCCGGCATATTGTTTTTTTGTTTTGTTTTTTTTTACCTTGCGTGAAGGTGACTTAACACGTGGCCACTCAAAAAAGCTGCTTGTTGGTTGGGCAAGGCGTTATTGTAAAACGTTTTTCTTTGCTAATCGATGGGTGAATGTTTGGAACTCTCTACCTGGTGATGTTGTTGAGGCATCCTCACCTGGCTATTTTCAAAGCTGAAACTTAAAAAACGACCTCCACAAATTTTTAAGACGGTCCTTCTGACATTATCATACTCTGGTAAACTTACGTTTTTAGATTCTTATTTTGTTTACCCTTTATAACCTACGAAATGCCGTCACCCACCAGGCCATTTTATCTCTTTGTTAAATTAGTCTGATTGCAAGTGACTCTTTGATGGCCTTCCTCTCTTTTGCACTTTAGGTGCGACAAATGTTATTATTACTTCAACAACGTACTGTCTCTCCCGTGTCAAGTTAATCCTCACACGGGTTCAATCGAAAGTGAAATAGTAACGGAACAAAACCGGATGCGAGGAGCGCTAACTATTGATAGCGAATAGACTGACGTCGTACAGGTTTTAAAGTTCAGTTGGGGGGAACGACTGCCACAATGACACGCAGTTAGTGCTTACGAAAAGAGTGGGGGAGGGAAACGTGGGGGGGGGGGGTGGAAAAGAAGGGGTTGGGATGGAACTCGTCACCCACATTAAAGACTAATTATCGAATTTTAATTATCGCTTCCAGGCCCTTTTGGTGAGTCGTCTGGAGACCCTTTATCCATTGTTCGCTGCTACAGCAACGACGGACGAGCTTCGCATCTATAGCAGGCCCTTGGTTTAAAATAAGGGGAAATTTAGTGTAATTTTATGGTTTTGTTGCTGTGATTAAGAGCCAAAATTACAAAAATTGTCACCGTCTCCGCTACAAAAAAACGAAATAAACTATACAGTTGTATCACGCTGAATTCGACTTGTAGCAATATCGCTTCTCGCGGATGACAACCCTCGCTACGTTTACGTGATGCGATTCGCGCAGAAATCCGTTTTCTTGCTCTCCCTTACGGGGTGTAGTGGACGAGTCCCACCACTTTACGACCGCTTTGTACTAAATTGTTTCCTTTAAAAAGCCTGTTACAAAACATAAGTGCGCCTTTGAAAGTTAGCTAGCTTGTACAATTATTTTTAGAATTATTTGTTTTTTAAAATACGATGTGGCAATTTCTGGTACGTGCAATGGCTCCCCAACACCACAGTTAAGAGACTAGTCAACGAATATTGCGTGGGGCCTGGCAACGGGTTGAGTGATCCCAAATTAAGCTAAGCAATTCAGTCATCACAAGAATTCAGTTCTCGTGATGTTTTAATTATTAATAGGAGCGTTAGTTTGCTTAGGCTCTCCTGGCCTATACATGGGCGGCTCTTAACTTGGCTTAGGGCCTTAGATGTAATGCCATGGATTCTATGCTTAGGCCCACTTGGGGTCAGTTGGAATTATAACATATTTCGGGTTATTACTTTGTGAGAATGGTGAATTAGGCAGCTTCGGGGTTGAGTGATACACTGGCAACAGGGTTGGTCTAGGTTGAATTTATGTAGGGGTACTGGCGCAAAAAGGGAAATAATTCTAGTTATTCAGTCCGAAATTAACTTTGGATGTGGGTCGACTGGAGTTTGTGGCGGATGAATTCTATTTCGATACACAACCAATTGTTGGGAGAACAAGGCAGAAGACCAAGCGAGCTCGAGCCATTACAATTGATGACGCACATTAATTACAGACCATACAGATTGTTATAACAATTGATCACACAACATCATCTGCATTAACAATGAATATTAATTTTGAAATGACAATGGTTCGTTACCATATGACGTCATGTAGACCTTCAGCTTGGTAGATTTCACAAATGACGTCAACAGAGGAACTTCGCTGGAATGGCCTAGGTTCAACATTTGAAGTCCGGAATGAAACTCGCAACAATAGGATGGACGTTAATGACATCGTTCAGTCTTGGCGGGCGTCACACTAGCATGTGTCTAACTAATCGCGCTCACCTGCTTCGTCCCTCTTATCGCCATGGGGCAGATAACCCAGTTTGGGTTCGTGCTTTAAAAACAGAACAAGTGTTTGTTTTGTTTTTGTTTTTAGGGAGAACGAACCCAAACTGGGTTATCTGCCAACAACGTCCCTCTCGTTGTCTAAAGTCGGACAGATAACTCGGTTTGTGTTCGGCCCCCTTAAAATAAACAACAACAACACTTGTTTTGTTTACAGTGGGGTAGATAACCCTGTTTGGGTTAGACTCCCTTAAGTATAAACAACAACACTTGTTCTGTTATAGAAATCTAAAACAAAACCCACAAGGGTGAAAGAACCCGCCAAGTTTCAGCCAATCAAAGTAGTGATGTCAGAGCCAAAATGGCAACCATTGAAGTTTTCCATCCGAACCCTGTTCACCATCACTCAACCTTAACTGACACTTTCTTGGTTAACTTAATGTTTCTGTTTAAGTGGTGGACTTAAGGAAACTGGCTTTGAGGAAAAAGCCCTAAAAGGACCTATTTCTTTACCTCCCGAAATTCTAAGGCCTATTTTTTTGGCTGTCTGGTACTCGGGGTCAGTGCTAGGTCCGAATTTCCACCCGGGTACTGGTTGGGCACGCCAGTAATACCCCGGACATGGATCTAGGAATTTACAGTCAGTTCCAGAACACCCGTCTAGGTGAAATAAGGCGGTAAGACTTGGATATAGGTTGCTGATAATAACATGTTCGAATATGAAGTCACCTATGCCGAAGCGATGATATCTAAAATGACCTTGAATGTCGTATTCAAGGTCATCCAATATGTAACTCATAAACTACGCAAGGTATGGGAATAAAGTAAATTAGAAAGTTGTGGGGATCGTGTGACTAGTACAAGACAGGAAGCAGAACAGAAATCGCGTACCAAACAAGTAAGATATTGGCAAATGAAGAGTTTGATGCCGAGAAGCCATCCTTGGGGCAGCGGGAATTACAAAATATGCCTAGTTGAACTATCAAACGAAACAGCAACAAGTAAACATTCTTGTCCTATTCCGGTAATACTGTAAAATGAACTTCAGTGGCAGATTTAAGCCAAAAGGCCCGGGTGGGTGGGTGGGTGGGTAAACCCTGAAACGGCCCATTTTGTCCTCGAAAAACTGATCTTCTCCAACCCCCTCACGTAACTCAACACCTTGACTTCAAAATTATATTTTTCAATTCCGGCTAAATGGAAAAATGGAAATCCTAGTAGTCAGGACCGTGCCGTACGGGGAAGAGGGGGGGAGGTGCCCTCCAAAAATGACTAACTGGAGCCACAAATTCTCTTTTTAAGATTTACTTTATCAACATATTTTACTTATAAGCACTCTTTATTGACATATTTTTTACTTACGGTATAAGCATCCATTGTTGATATTTTGTTTACTTATAAGAGGAGCAGACGTCCCGCCCCCCCCCCCCCACCCCCTCCCCGCTCCCTCCCCCCCAATATGGGGCGGCCCTGACTACCAAGACATTTTCCATTTACTAGAATTTGGGAAATGTAAATGTGAAGTCAGGGTGTTGAGTTAACGTTAGGGGGATTGGGAGGACAGATTAGATTTTCGGGGACAATATGGGTATTATGGGCCCTATCATGCTTGCCCACCCGGGACTTTTGCCTTAAATCTGCCACTGAAGTTTATTTTACATTATTAGCGGAACAAGGCAAGAATGTTTACTTTCCTTGTTGCCGTTTCGCTTTATGGTTCAACTAGCAATTCTTGCAATTTCTGCAATTCCTGCTGCCCCAAGGATTGCTTCTCTGCGCCACCCCATTCTTTTGCCATTATCTTCCTTGTTTTGTACGCGATTTCTGTTCTGCTTTCTGTGTTGTACTGGTCACACGATCCCCCACAACTTTCTAATTTACTTTATGCCCATACTATGCGTAGTTTAGGAGTTACACATTGGATGACCTTGAAAACGATCTCCAAGGTCATTTTGGTATCATTGGATTTGTCATAGGCGACTTCCTATACGAACATGGTATTATCAGCGACCTATATACATGTCTTAAGGCTTTATTTCACCTGGACGGAAATTCTGAGACGAGGGAGAACGGGCAAGTGCAACCTTTGAGAACTTTTTTTTTCGGGGGGGGGAGTCTATTTGTAGATTGTCCAACCAACTTAACTTTTGTAGATCGTCCCTGACTTAACTTTTGGTTAGGAAAAGGTGGGGGGATCGCATTATTCTACCCTCATACTCGCGATCCTGATGCTATTAAGTACTACTAAGCATATTATTTTTTTTGTTGGGGAGGGAGTACATTTTGTTGTGTTCTTATAAGGTTTTGGTTTCTCTAATTTATATGAGGTAATTTTAAGACCATTCCCCTTATGTATGAAGTACGTAATATATAATTTTAATACTAATAATAATTTATTACCAAACAACGGCTTTAAGTTCACTTAGAATCTTGTGAAAAGCAGAGATATACCAAATTTACAATCAACCCGTCAATAATTTATGCAATTACAACCAATACAAATATCAGTTATAACGTACAAAAAAAAAACAAATACATGCAACAGTAGCGACCTCTAAAGGGCGGTAGGGCAGCCCCCCCCCC
>JAHWFP010123067.1:0-11406 GCA_023313725.1 Lithobius niger | reverse complement strand
TTATTACTGGTGACTTAAATTTAAATATTTTGGAGGGGTTTCAAGATCATACAGAAAAATATGATATCGAGCGATTTGAAAACTGCATGGCCAGCCTAGGCTACTCACAAAAAATTAATTCACCAACAAGAGTTGAAATACGGAATAACAAAATCGTAGTGTCATGTATGGACGTGCTCTACTGTAAAATCAGGAAGTGGGTCTGTGATTCTTTTGTTACGAAAATTAAGCTGGCCGACCATTATTTTACGGCATTCAGTGTTTACAACCTTTCTTAAACAAGGAATAACGATAATGCTACAGTTAATGTAAAATGTAAACTTAGCTACTTCCACAAGGGAATTATTAAACAAATGCAGAATATGAACTGGAACTATCTTAAACAATATGCTGACCCAAATGAAATCTATCAACAAATTGAAAATAATGTTAACAATATCTACGAAGGTAACATAAAACAAAACAAAACAAACAAGAAGAATGAACATGAACCAAAGTCTAAGGGAAAACGTTTTAAAGCTGAATGGATGTCAACTGAGCTCCTAAAAAAAATTAACGTTAAAAATAGATAGTGGCATAATATTGTGAAAACAAGTAACCCATCATTGGAACAAATTGCATATTATAAAACTATTAAAAATAATGTTCGCACTGAAATCAATGAAACTAAGAAGAAATTCTATCAAAACTATTTCGAACGAAACAAAAATGATGGCGCCAAAATATGGGAAAAAATTAATTCTCTCTGTGGTAAAACAGGGGAAAAAAAGGCAAATCTCGACGAAGGTATTCAAAAAGCTTTCATACACGAGAACGTTGAAACCACTAGGAATAATTTCGCCTCATTTTTCCACCAGGAAGTCCCACTGTTAAAAAAAGAAAAAAAAACTGACTAGTAAAAATCATACGAGCAGGACAAAAACACAGAACGTTACGTACAAAAATGCAAACACAATACAATTGCTTAAACCAAATCGTCATGAGATGCTTTTATTAATAAATAATGTTAAAGTAAAAAACTCCTGCGAATATGATGGATTTCTTTTGGACAATTTTGTACAATCTAAGGAGAAGACGGCAGTTTTTCTTGTTATCCTTATTGATGCAATTATCGAAACAGAAATTTGGCCTGGTAACCTAAAAAAACAAGTCATTAGACCAATTTTTAAAAAAGGAGATAGAAGCCAATATTCTAATTACAGGCCAATTGCACTATTACCAGTACTTAATAAATTGACTGAAAAATTTTTCGCTAACAGGCTACAATTGTTTCTCAAAAAATTTAAGATAATCGATGAACACCAGTACGGGTTCCAACAAAATTTAGGAACAATTGATGCCTTAAACTTCATCAACAATAAAGTAACTAGAGCCCTCAACGACAGTAAACATGTTGGTGCAATTTCAATCGATCTAAAAAAAAGCATTCGATACACTCGATAAGGACATACTTCTAAAAAAATTATGCAACGCAGGTATCAGAGGAAAGTTTCTTGGTATCCTACACAACTATCTTTCGGGAAGAGAAAGCAGTGTTAAACTTGACAATAAATTGAGTAAATGGCAACCGATCTCATACGGTGTCCCACAAGGCTCGATCCTCGGACCGATTCTCTTTCTAATTTATATAAATGATGTCACATGGACGAGTCAGTGCACTTCTATGACACTTTATGCAGATGACATATTCCTCATCTCAATCCATTCCAAACAAGATACTATGATCAAAAACCTACAAAACGACTTTAATAAGATCAATTGCTATTTTCTCGAAAATGAATTATTTATTAGTAAGGAAAAAAACCTATTTCATGCACATTACGACATCACACACTCCTAGGAATAAATGCACCATATTTCTTCATGTGGAGAACTGCAATGTTCTTAACGGATGCAACTGTACATGTGTACACCAAGTAGATAACCTTAGATATCTTGGCATTGTCATTGACGAAACCTGTAAATTCTACAAACATATTGAAAATCTGATTAGGAAAATTAGAAGCCAAATTCCCTCATTATATACTCTTCGAGAGTCTCTTGATAAAAAAACAAAAATTGTGCTGTTTGAAGCTTGGATCCTCTCAACGGTTCGATATGCATGTACGATATTTGTACGAAGTGGTACACTGATCGGCTCCAAAAACCCTAAACAAGGCCCTAAAAACCCTTTTTGGTGACAAAAGCAAAAAAACAAGTAAAGAAATTTGTCTAGAGAATAAGCTATTAACCTTTAAGAACCTATATAAACTAACCATTATTAATAACTTCTACTTTGACCTTACATACCAGAATAAAATCGAACGACTCTCGAGAAACAACGCGTCTTGGCTGAAAATACCATCATGGAGGAATTCTTATGGCAAAAGACAAAACTCCTACGTAATACCAGATGTACTAAATGAAATACCAGGACATATCATAGCTAAATTGAAACGTAACAATATTAAAAAAATAATAAAGAACTGGATAATTACATAGGTGTAAAAAAAAAAAATAATAAATAATAAGTAAAAAGTTTTTTCCTTTTATTACTATGAATTACAGACGCTCAAAAGCCATATAATTGACTGTTTAAGTGTATGAAATGTATGAATTATATTTAAGTCTATGAATATGTGTAAATTCGTTACATTTGTGTAACGTATATGAACTGATATGAATTGTATTGACATTGAAATTATATAGGCTATACAAATATTTATGAAACCTTCAGTCACAAACAAGCATTTATGCTTCGTGCCTTGGTTATGTACATATTATGTATATACACTGAATAAATATATATATTATTATATATATATATATATATATTATTATTATTATATTATTTTGCATTGAATGCAGCTTAGCTGGCATTCCTAAACGAGTTAATTTTTTTCAGGTGGGTCATTGTTCACGATTTCAACACAATTTAAGCTTTTGTGCCGCATTATTATTTTTCCCCAAGTACCTGAAATGTGCCCAACTATGCTTCAAGATACAAGACACTGACGCTATGGCGCCGCGCTACAATGGTTTACAACCTCGACAATTGAATTGATGTGATGTTTGTTGCGATGATTTTTGCCATACTTGGCGCGACACACTAGCGTGTATCAGGATTTACTTTTTTACTTTCAGAGTTTCGTTGTTGTGTATTATTTTGAAGTTTGAGTGGTGGCTTTACTATTGCATGGAAATCGTAGGAGAAAGAAGTTGGAAGTACGAAATGAAAAGAAATAAAACCAAAGTGAGAAGATGTGAACAAACATCCGTCGTAGCATCCGGGAGTTGCAGTGAAGAACAGAGTGCGGCCATCTACACAAAAATTGTCCCGTGTTACCATGTGGCCGGAATCAAACCCTGACCTTTCAATTTCATATCTACAGCTTTAACGGAAGAGCTAACACGACCCTATCTAGTTGGCATCCCTGTTAGAGGGTGTGTAATGCCTTGTGCTCATGCCGATTGTGGCATGTAAACGATCTTAGTAATTTCATATTGGAATTACCTAGCAAAATTGTCCTTCTCTAATTCTTCTGGTTTCAGGTGGGAGCGCGACGAACCCTCAAAAGGTGGTTACTTAGCAGATGACGCAGTCAGCATGTAATCGGAAGATCTGGGTTCGATTCCCAGCCACATCATCACACGTGAAAATTTTCGTCTATATGGCCGCACACTGGTCTGCACTGCAGCTTTCGGATGCTTCAGCGGGTGTTTGCTGATAATGTACGGAGGATGATTCATTGTACGTAAAATAGGCCTATAAGATGTAGCCCGACTATATCAATGCCTTATTTTAATTATTGGCAGACACAAGAAACACTGTTCAACCTAACATAAGCTTGCCAATGTGCATCTCTAGATTATTTTATTATTGTTTTATTATGTGTCATACAGGCCTATATTGTAAAGCCTGGCCTACATTTTATCGGCCTATTTTCAGCATTTCATGAGTCACCCTGTATATACAATCATACTACATAGGAAATAAGGAATTTTTAACATTAAACTCTAAGGAAAAAAGTAATTTTTTTGGAATAAAGTAGCCAAAAATAAGAAATTTTGAATTTATTATCATTTTTCATTTTTTTACTAACGCACATGTAGGTGAAGCCGGGGAAAAGTATATATAGTTTGTTTAAGTGCCTGCTGTGAAAGAACTAGCAGACTTAGCAAAACTGTGAAAACTGGTAACGATTTAAGAAACATTTGTTTTTCAGGGAAAAAATTGACCAATAGTGTTGTTACAGCATTAATAATTTTAAAATTCAGTTTTGTAAAAAGTTGCATTTATCCACTTTGCCCCAGGTACCGGGGCAAAGTGGATACCTACCTGGGGCAAAGTGGATATGTGTTTTAAAAACAGTGTGTATAGTTCATCAAAAGAATAACAATCGTGCCACAAAAGTTTTTAACCCATTTCAATTGCTACTTTCAGTCCATTATCCGTGAGTTTTCTTTATATATTTACGCAACATTCTAAAACAGGAAACAACCAAATTCCGCATAGGTAAAAAGACTCGAGGAGTCCTGGATACGTTAGAACTGCATCTTCATTAATTCTTGTTAAATTAAGGTCCTCGGTGTAGTGTCGTGGCTTGCCCACGTTTTACCTTATGCTGTATATTTGTATAGCCATTACCATTTGCTACAACATCTCCATAGCCATGCCTTTTTCCACCAACAGAAAACATCAACAATGCAAGTTAACTAGCTTACGCTACTATTTTCATTCTTGGTTACATCCCTGACGGCTTTAATGACCAGCAAATCCAGCAAATGCGGAGCAATTTCATTAATTCAGCCATCAAACCATACTCTTCCAATATTGTTGCAGACTTAACAATACGTCTGCCAACAATGCATATTGGAAGAGTAGTATGGTTTGATGGCTGAATTAATGAAGTTGTGCTCATTTGCTGGATTTGCTGGTCGTGAAAGCCGTCAGGGATGTAACCAAGAATGAAATTTAATTTAGAAGAAAGCACTACTACCTCCCAGCCCTGTGGATGAAATTTGTTTACTGAGGGGGGGGAATCATTAGTTGATTTCAGTGTCTTCGGCACAAGTTTCATTAGTTATTGCACTTTATCACCTGGCACTACCCAAGTCTTGGAGCTGATGTGCATACCGGACGGAGAGCTCGTGCGGGTGAATTCCCTACGATGATAGCCTGTTTATTCCGAACTTTCTGAATGGTATGATGCTCGCTGTGCTTAAATGAAGATGCAGGATTGTTTTGCTCTAGAATTTGTATTTGTTGTGCGTTGCGTCCGTTCGTTTAATATTTAAGTCACCATCAAGGAATCATTGATCATCTTGTCCCCCAATGGCATTTTACCGCGCTGCCATGACAACCATCACGAATCTGCGTGGAAAGGGGAGAGGGGGGGGAGCAAGGGGTAGCGGAGGAGCCTGGGAAAAAAACCCGAAGAAAAAAAGCCGCGGGGGGGGGGGGGGGGGGGATGTAGGCAGAGAGCCGAAGGGGAAAAACTGCGGTAAAAACAAAAAGGAAAACAACTGCGGCAAAAAAAAGCAGGATGGAAAAATTAATTTGGGGGAAAAATGCCTGGAAAAGCCTGGAAAGAAGACCTGAAATAAAACATCAGAAGGTAAAATAGCCTTGGGAAAAGAAGCCGAAGAGCAAAAAACGCGGAACAAAACCTGGAAAAAAATAGTCGATGGAAAAAAGCCGCAGAAAAAACACGTTACGAAAGTCGTTTCCGGGTAGATCTCCAGATATACCCTGCCTGATGAAATTCGAGCCAAGGCAACTTACCTAACTCAACACAACCGGTAATAAAATTTAACAAAAAAAATACAAAAAAATAAATTATATTTTAAACAAAATTTTCAACAAAAACTAAAAACAACCTGAAGAAAGTAGTTTCCCGGTGAAACACCGTTTATTAATTTTAACCATCCGTTGTGATTTTTTGTTCGTTATGATTTTACCGCGAATATTGTAGCTCGTCTTCTACGACGGACTCTATCCATGTAGCGAGTGGGCAGCAGGAAGGACTATTTGTTTTTCAATCTCCCCTCTTACTTCCTGCTTCTTCCTTTACCTTTTTCCGCTATCATAATTCAGTTGCTTTTCCCTTCTAACCCCCAGGCTAAGCTCTACCCAAGTCGCACGCACTTTTTCTCACTCATGGGGAAGTGAAGAAACGAATGAATGAAGCGTATCTACGTCTCCCTCCCTCCCTCCTCTCCAACCCCCTCTTCTCCCACTATCACGCTGCCCTGGTCACCGAGTCTTGCCGAGTCGCACCCACCCTCCGCCATTTTTTTTACTCGTCTTTTTTTTTTAGTATGGTGCGCCATATAGGACAAAAGTGCCGTACAGCTCAAAGTGGCAAAAAGTAGGTTCGCATTGAACCGAGCGAAGAACCATCTGCAAGAACAAATGCATCGTATGTCAGTCAGTATGCGGATCCAGGATGAAATTTTAGGGGGAGGGGGGGGGGGCGATTTCGCATCGGCTAGGGGTCGAAAACATAATTTTCCAATCGTGGTCCCACTTCACAGATTTTACGGAACGGGCGGGGTGGGAGGAAAAGGAGGGGGAAGACGGAAGCAAGACGTACGCTTTTTTTTCACGGTTTTTTTCATTTTTTTTGCTCTTTTTTTTCACTGTTTTGTACCCAACAATTCCTGGTTAAACTAACAATTCTCGGAGTAATAAATTGGTCTTATTCTTAGAGTTTCGATTACTTATTACTTGTTCGCTTCTTCATCACGTGGGTTTTTGCTTTCGAACTATTCTGCTTTCGAACTATTCTGCTGTCGAGTTATCTTAAAAATTGAGAATTGTTTCTGAGATGAAGAATTGACATTTTTACAGGTTTTTTTACGTTGGTTTCGTCCTTTTTATTTCGCTTTTGTTCGTTATCAGTCATTTTGCTTTCGTCCATTTTTGTATTGCGCATAGTATAACAATGGACGAAAGCAAAATGAAAGTGGACGGAACCAAGAAAATAAGGATGGAACCAACGTAAAAAAAAAAAAACCTGTAAATACTGATGCTTTTGAAAGCATGCTGTTTGTGTAGGGAATCATAATAAATTTACACAGTTAGTGTAGCTAATTTTAAACAATAATACTGTATTAGCGGCGTGTTTCTGACACGGTTTTAAGAGAGGCGATCCCTACCCCCCCCCCCCTCCCTCTGGATCCACGCCTGTGTAGGTTAGGTTGGGCGTGTGGTAGGCAAAAGGCAGTTAGGATACACGGGCAGTTCGGGTTCAGAATATTTTTTAACCCGCTTACTTCTTTTTTTTTCCGGCAGCCCAAAGTATCAAAACAACGATTATACGCACCCAGCTTCTACCTAAGAAGGAAATTTTTGCGATGGTTTCCCATAAGATAAAGAAATTCCTGCGAAGAGAAAGTTCAGAGCTCATATATGTAACTGGTTGTTTGAAATAGACTTTGTGGCACAAGAAAAGTTCATAGCTGAACAAAATTGGCAGCGATTTTTCTGTTTTTGTTTCACCGTGGGTCTAGGTTTCGAGCTTTTTTTTGCCCCCGCAAAGTTTTGTCAGTGACATGTTGTTTGGATTCGTTTATCTGGAAGTGGCACTATCAACGATTGAACGTAGGCTGAATCTGGCAATCGGGAAAAATCTGGTAATATGAAAAAATTTGAATCTGGTAATCGGAAAAAATATCCCAAGGAAAGAAATCCCGAAAAAATTACCAACAGAAAAAATATCCCTCGGAAATAATATCCCGGAAGAAAAAAAACCCCAGGAAAAAACCGCTATTCACTTTTAGCTTATTATTTTTTTTTCAGTTTAAGTCGAGTTTAAGTGACTTCCCGCTTCACAGAACCCCGTTATTTCGCAGAATCCCGTTTCGGCAGAAAATAAAACTGGTTAAGATTTTACTGCGAAACGGGAGTTCCAGTTCCGCAAAATCAAATTTTCTTTAAAAATTTGCCTCCTGCCTGCTCCTGCCACTGCTCCTGGAAAAGGGCCAAAATCTGTCACTCGTTATAGCTTAACGTCAAAGACATTGTGTTTCTTCTGCTAATTTGTATTGTTATTTCGCTTTAGTTGCATACAGCCTATATACGTCAGGCCAGTGGTGCCTACAAGGGGGGTCCTCACTGGCATTTTAGGCGGGGTGGAAAAATATCTATATATTTATGTAACACAACACGCCACCAACCACCACAACACAATATGACCCGTCAACAGTCAACACAACATATAAATCCAGAAAGAAAAAAAAGTTTTAGTTTATAATTTTATGCACGGATGAATATTGATTGAAAACGAAACAGAACAGCAGATGCTGTTGCTGTACCCAGCTATACAGTATTAGGGACCGGTCATTATTTACCACCGGGGTAAGGAAATTAGAGGGATCAAGACGTTTTCGGACCCTTTTGAGGGGGGGGGGGATTATACATTTTTCTGGTACTGTCAAGGGGGGAGGGGAATCAAAAACACACTGACCAACTGGAAGAAAGAGTCATTTATGGGCCTCAAAAATGGTACTTTCAGCAGTCAAAATTTCTAAAACCGCCTCAGCTTCTGGGGGGCAAGCCCCTTCAGACCCCCATGATATCATTGTTACACGATTTTGAGGCTGTTAGTACCATTTTTGCAGGTATAGTTGTTACAAATAACTTTGTAGAAGAGCCTTGGCACCTGGTTTCTTTCTTTCTTTCAGATTCTAACTAGGTTACGGATGAGGGCATACAAATAAACAGTATGTTCATCACGCTTATTGTATGAATCTTGACAAAAGATGGGTGTAAGGAACATTTGTAGAACATTTTTAATCCAACATGTCTTTTCGTTAAAAACGAGACACATTTCCTTACATCTAATGGTAACTGTCGGTGTGGAAAGCTACTTACTTATTTTGGCTACAGCACTATTCTTGGCTACAGGAATCATCTGCAAACAGTCTCAATAGGTATGCGAAAAGCGCATTTTTGTTTGGGAAGGGGGAGGGCATGGGGTCACATTATTTTTGGACCTTGAGTAGGGACGGTCAAGATTTTTTTCAAGATCTCAAATGGAGGGTCATCGCAAATTTGGTAACCACATCTTCATTTCCTCCGCCCTCCCCCCCCCCCCCCCCCCGCCGTAACTAATGTGACCGGTCCCTTACGACGGGATAGAAATAAATCGTAAGAAAATAACACTGCCCGAAATACAAGTCGAAAATACCACTAATACAAGTCGAAAACATGGGAGTACCATTTTTAAACCGGTATGGGCGTCGGGGGGGAATAGGCATTTGATATTAGGGGAGTAACTCCTCACTGGCCCGGGGGGGGGGGGGGTAACTAGGCACCACTGCGTCAGGCGCCACACGTGCTAGATTTGGCCAAAGACTAGAAACTTAACTAGCAATACAGTATCCTACCTGTTCCAAGCTTACGCGGGGCCCTAGCGGTAAATGCGGCTGCTAATACCTCTCATAATGCTTTGCTCCCGTTCTGCTTCGCACACACAGCATAAGCAGAGGCATTAGTAGCCGCGACTAACGCCAGGGGCCCCACGTAGGCTTGGAAGACGTAAGATGGGCCATCATCTACAGTTAACTTTCTGATATATGCTTTGGGGTCTTGTGGGCTGTTCGCTCGTTCTCTCAAATTGCCTATTGAATAAATTGTCACTTCACTTCTTGTATTAAGTTTTGTGTCAGGGAGGATAGAATATGTATGGGCCGATTTTTCCTTACAGGTTAAGATTCGTATGTTCAAGCTGTATTGCGCCGCATGCATTCAGGCCTGCATTTTTGTTGAGACATTTGGGCACCGGCAGGTTTTAACCTAATTTGAGTATGATGAATTAGAATTTTCCCGGTGACACGTCGAATTTCTCCTTCTAAGCCAGGAATTCAAGACGGCGTCCAAAAATGGCGACCAAAAACAGTTTTTTGCTTCTAGCGTCTAAACCGTTCATCGTATTGAAAATAAACAGGAAACCAACCATGTTTATAATAAAACTAGAGTTAGCCCGTGCATGCACGGGGCCGGTCACATTTCCCGGGACATTTTCCCGGCACTCTTCCCGAAGACTTTGTCAGATTGCTCGACCACTCATGCCTGGCTCCTTTTTGGCTGGACGTAGAGTGGGAGGGTTCATTTTCAATGCGGGCACGAGGAGGGGAGAAGTGGTTTTCCTTTAGGCCGTCCTTTTCCTTTTAGCCGGTCTCCGATATTATTATAAAGATATCCTTCAAAAAAGTTAGCATTCATATTTTTCATAAAATTAACCCTTCTGGTCGAATTTCATCATTATTAACTTCTATGAGGCCGTTTATGTATGCTATACATACAACAGCACATATGCGTGTTATAATTCCTGACTTTCAACCGCTGCAATGTTAGTTTTGATTAAGATCCACTAACATAATTGGGCTTAAATGAAAGGTGAAGATGTATGTTTTCCAACAAGGGTAATTAAAACGATTTGTATTAATTAGAAGCTAAGCTATGACAGTTTTTCTACATTCGAGCCTACTTCCATATATTAGAAAGTTAGATAGATAATAGCGGAGTCGCTCGCTCGTTCCGCGTCGTCTCGCTCCCCTATTCCTACCCCTCCCCTCCCCCCCCCAATCGCTCCCCCCCCTCCTTATTTAATTTGCCGTTCGGTCGGTAGATGGCATCGTATGTTCGCGCTGCTGGCCGTTGCGTTCCGGGCGCAGCTACTATCTCAGCGGGGCTTGGCTGCTACTCTTATAATTTGCCGTTCCGTCGGTAGATGGCGAAGAAGGCATCGTATGCAGCTGCTGCAGATGCAGATTGCTGCTGCGCTGCCGATAGATGCGTTGCGGATCTTGTGTAATTATATATATAGATGGCATCTTAGCTCTTCCAAGTCTACGCGGGACCCTGGTAGCAACTGCGGCTACTAATACCTCTCATACTGCTTTACCTCCATGCTGCCTCGCACGTAAATCATTAGCAGAGGTGTTAGTAGCCGCAACTACCGCTACGGCTGCACGTAGGGTTGGAACAGGTAAAATAGAAAGGACGACTTTTCCAAGAAAAGAGGCTATAAAATGAGTTCAACGGCAAATGTTGAGACATTTTGGCACCGGGCGATTTTAACCTAATTTGAGCATGCTGAATCCGAATTTGCCCGGTGCCAAGTCGAATTTCTCCTCCTAAGCCCGGAATTCACGATGGAGACCAAAAAACAGTATTTTGCTTCTAGCGCCTAAACCGTTCATCCGATCGAAAATAAACGGTTACCAATTATGTTAAGAATAAAATTTCCTTCAGAAAAGGTTCCATTCATATTTTTCGTAAAATTAACCCTTCTGACAGAAATTCGTTATTTAAGTTCTATTAAGCTGTTTATGCATGTAGCGCATGTGTATTATAATTCCTGACTTTAAACAACTGGAATGTTAGTTCTAATTAAGATCCATTACCATAATTAGTGT
>JAHWFP010123060.1:69275-81787 GCA_023313725.1 Lithobius niger | reverse complement strand
CGAGTCGGTAGACGCAGGGTGGGTAAGGGTGATTTCCGCGATAGGCTGCAGCAGTCCTGTCAGGAGATAGCCTTTGAAATGCCCAGCGTCTTGAGGCTTGGGGGGATGCCAGTGGCCCCTTGGCTTGACCCAAGTGGCAGTTTCATTTTCGCTCTGGCGTCCCTCCCGAAGGGTTCCACTCTGCCAGCAAGGTACTTGCAGGAGTTCCGGCGGCTGTGTTCTCAGTACGCCGGTTTTCAGCGGCTGTTTACTGATGGGTCGAAGTCAGACGCTGACGTGGCTTGTGCTTGTGTTTGTAAGGGAGTGACGGTTGCCCATCGCCTTCCATCAGGCTATTCTGTGTTTTCTGCGGAGCTTTTGGCTCTCGGTTTGGCGGTGGAATGGATCCTTGGCCTTCAGGGCACGCATTTCATTATCTTTAGCGATTCCATGAGTGCCCTGGAGTCCTTGGCGACTACAATCCTCGGAACCCCTTGACACAACGTGTCCAAGCTTTGCTTTCCCGCTTGCCTGGCCAGCGGAAAACCGTGGTTTTCTGCTGGATCCCGGGCCATGTTGGGATAGGTGGAAATGAGCAAGCGGATTCTGCAGCAAAAGGGGCCCTTTCTGGCCCTCTCGGAAGGGATCTCAGCCTTGTTCCCTCGGACGCTTTTCCAACTCTGCGTCTGAGGTTACACGCTTTTTGGCAAGCCTCGTGGGATGGACAGGACGGCAATAAATTATGAGCTATTAAAGGCACTGTTGAGGAATGGCACTCGGCGTGTCGCCGCAGTCGCCGTGAGGAGGTGGTGTTGGCGCGTTTGCGCATTGGTCACACTCGACTTACTGTTTCCTTTTGCGGGGGGTTGACCCTCCTGAATGTTATTGGTGTCGGCGGCCACTTACGGTCCGGCACTTCCTTGTTGATTGTTGCCATCTTGATGGTTTTCGTCGTCGTTTCCATCTTCCGCATGACATTGTGCGTCAATTGGGCGATAAGTCTGTCCTCCTATCCGGTGTTTTTCAATTTTTGCAGGAGGTACAGATGTATGACAAGATTTAGATTAGGGGTTTGAATAATATCTCTGTAATGTGTGGTGCAGTGGCAACCCGGACCATTGCACTGTGACTGAGGTTGGCGCTAATGACCAAGCTGTCGACGCGCCATTAAGCCTCATCTCCCCCCCCATTACAGAAACTAGTACTGACCACTGTAGACAGTGACAGAAGGCAAGGACTGCCACACTAGTTACACCTCACAGTGTGGCCATTATTACTAACTCATCCTTATCAGTAGGTGGAGCTCCCCCTACCAATGGAAGAGACAATTAATTAATTATCTAGGATTAATTTTTTTTACTTTCTCAGAGGGAACATGAAGTAAGCCTCAGCAAGGGTGACGAGACACTGAGTAGAATCTCAACACTTAGTTCCGATTCTAATCTAGGAACTAAAAACACGGGAGATCCCTACTCAATCGTCTCCAAAACCTAGAAAGGACCCACCAGTCATTGTGTTTAAAGCACCAGGACGTGTAAAACATCTCACACATCATGAACACGCTACAATAATGGCTAGGGTATTAAGATGGTTGAAACGTCTACACAGGTTACCTCCTGATGTGGAGAATTAATTAAATGAATTTTAATATTTTTGTAGGGTAACTGTACAGGATTACTCATGTAAATTTTTTAAGCATATAAACTGAAATAAACTGTTGCCAGCTTAATAATTTAAAAAAAAATAAAAGTATATGTTTCTTTTTTTACGCATTGATCCAAGTGACACTAATTTACTAATACTTGTCTTCTTTAAATTCAATGTTGAGTTAGGATATATATGTTTTAGGGACGATTTTTCATCACACTATACTCTGTTTATCGTACCAAGACACCCTATTCTACTAAGGTCTGGAGGAAGAGTGTCTGAGGATATTTAATTCCCTCCCACAATATGTCAGTGGATTTTTATCCCTTTCCCAAATTGCTTGTGCGTTTCTAGCCTGCATAGGGGCAGTTTCAAATAAGTCAACC
This sequence comes from Lithobius niger, assembly GCA_023313725.1. Classification (NCBI taxonomy): domain Eukaryota; kingdom Metazoa; phylum Arthropoda; class Chilopoda; order Lithobiomorpha; family Lithobiidae; genus Lithobius; species Lithobius niger. The sequence continues at coordinate 79,775 of JAHWFP010123060.1, read as the reverse complement.
TGTTGTAAATGCTTTATTTTTTGTGCTCTTCCCGTAACAATTACCACTCTTAAACAACAACTTCTTGTTGGTGTTGTTGTCTTGACTGAACTCAAACTCTGCTGAAGCTTGGCCTCATTAACAATGCATCATCGTGTAAAGTCATTTGCGCATTGTTGTTGCACATTCTCTTTCCTCTTTGATATCTCATTGTTGAACTCTTTTCTCTCGCTCCTGTTTTCTCTTTCTCGTTTTTTTTCTTCGTCTGCTGTTCTTGGGGTCCGCTGTTGGTGTTTTGTTTTTGTGGGGGGGGGATTGAGGCTTAATGGCGCGTCGACAACTTGGTCATTGGCGCCAACCTCAGTCACAGTGCAGTGGTCCGGGTTGCCACTGCACCACACATTACAGAGATGTTATTCAAACCCCTAATCTAAATCTTGTCATACATCTGTACCTCCTGCAAAAATTGAAAAACACCGGACAGGAGGACAGACTTATCGCCCAACTGACGCGCAATGTCATGCGGAAGATGGAACCGACGACGAACACCATCAAGATGGCGACAATCAACAAGTAAGTGCCGGACCGTAAGTGGCCGTCGACACCAAGAACATTCAGGAGGGTCAACTCCCCGCAAAAGGAAACAGTGAGTAAGCCGGGTGTGACCAATTCGCAAACGGGCCAACACAACCTCCTCACGGCGACTGCGGCGACTGTTTTTGTCTTCTCACATTTAGCCTAGCTGCCATTCTGCATCAACTTATAGGCTTATTATCTAGAATGTTAGGTATGACTGTCGTTTTCTTCCATTCCAGTTTTTCTTCACAGACTGTGGAACTTTAATGCCATCTTTTGTTGTCATTGACATTTTCTCATGGATGAGCATATCTGCTAGTTTTTCCTGTTATTTTTGGGATCTGCTGTTCGTGTTTTGTTTTTGTCTACTCACATTTAGCCTAACTGCCAGACTTGCGAGTCTGTAGACGCAGTGTGGGTAAGGGTGATTTCCAAGATAGGCTCCAGCAGTCCTGTCAAGAAATAGCCTTTGAAATACCCTGCGTCTTGAGGCTTGGTGGGATGCCAGTGGCCCCTTGGCTTGCCCCAGGTGGCATTTTCATTTTCGCTCTGGCGTCCCTCCCGAAGGGTTCCACTCTACCGGCAAGGTACTTGCAGGAGTTCCGGCGGCTGTGTTCTCAGTACGCCGGTTAACAGCGGCTGTTTACTGGTGGGTCGAAGTCAGATGTTGGCGTGGCGTGTGCTTGTGTGTGTAAGGGAGTCACGGTTGCCCATCGCCTTCCATCAGGCTATTCTGTGTTTTCTGCAGAGCTTTTGGCTCTCGGTTTGGCAGTGGAATGGATCCTTGACCTTCAGGGCACGCATTTCATTGTCTTTAGCGATTCCATGAGTGCCCTGGAGTCCTTGGCGAATTACAATCCTCGGAACCCCTTGACACAACGTGTCCAAGCTTTGCTTTCCCGCTTGCCTGGCTGGCGGAAAACCGTGCTTTTCTGCTGGATCCCGGGCCATGTTGGGATAGGTGGAAATGAGCAAGCGGATTCAGCAGCGAAAGGGGCCGTTTCTGGCCCGCTCCGGAGGGATCTCGGCCTTGTTCCCTCAGACGCCTTTCCAACTCTGCGTCTGAGGTTACACGCTTTTTGGCAAGCCTTGTGGGACAGTCAAGTCGGTAATAAGTTGCGTGCTATTAAAGGCACTGTTGAGGAATGGCACTCGGCGTGTCGCCGCAGTCGCCGTGAGGAGCTGGTGTTGGCCCGTTTGCGCGTTGGTCACACTCGACTTACTCACTGTTTCCTTTTGCGGGGGCTTGACCCTCCTGAATGTTCTTGGTGTCGACAACCACTTACTGTCCGGCACTTCCTTGTTGATTGTCGCCATCTTGATGGTGTTCGTCGTCGTTTCCATCTTCCGCATGACATTGCGCGTCAGTTGGGCGATAAGTCTGTCCTCCTGTCCGGTGTTTTTCAATTTTTGCAGAAGGTACAGATGTATGACAAGATTTAGATTAGGGGTTTGAATAACATCTCTGTAATGTGTGGTGCAGTGGCAACCCGGACCACTGCACTGTGACTGAGGTTGGCGCTAATGACCAAGTTGTCGACGCGCCATTAATCCTCAACCCCCCCCCCCCAACTGCCATTTTGCATCAACTTATAGGTCTGTTATCTAGAATGTTGGGTATGACTGTAGTTTTCTTCCATTCTAGTTTTTCTTCAGAGACTGTGGAACTTTAATGCCATCTTTTGTAGTCATTGACGTTTTCTCATGGATGAGTATATCTGCTAATTTTTCCTGTTAACCTAGGGGTATGAATTACGGGTTATGAGTCATTGTAAATGGGATCATGGATATAGTGCGAGGCTCCACCAAGCATGTATTTATTAAGTCCACGCAAAGAAGGAGAGAGCACAACTTCAAGAGATAAGACCCCTGGATGCTCCAATAAATATTTAGGACTAAGTACAACTGTCGTCAGGCATCCGTATTTTTCTTTTCTACACTGGACACATGAAGTCTGCGAAGAACAATCCAGAAGATAACCTATGATGTGGGTGGCGGAAGACGAGTTGCACCTCTGGTATAACGGCTCCTTTACTGGTTCTAGAAGACTGTGAGATTGGTAGTCCGTGCTCGTTCTACCGAAATTTCACTAAATAAAGTTTAAACTAGGGCATCCAATCCCGGGATCTCGAATCCCGGATTCCCGGGATCTGGTCATTTTTTAGTCACAAAAAAAATGGGGTTTTGGCTACCTAAATACTGGGATTTATGGGATTGAAAATAGGCTGAGTTCATATTAAAAAATTATAAATTATTTCTTTTTTTTAATGAATTTAATGTTACCTTCTTCTAGGCTATAGACTCGAGTCTAACTACTAGTAACAACATCTAAATTCTAGACCAAGGTTGGAATTGAAAAATTCTTCAGTATCCTTGCAACACCATCAAATAAAATGGATTAAAATTCGTCTTTGCTTACTCTGGTGTGACTACAGTGTAGTTGATGTTGTTATTCTTGTTGGGGAAATTTTGCTTTCACTTAGATAGCAAACCAATAAACGCATTTTAAAGTTTTGTAGATAAAAAACGTAAGTATGAACAAGGCCCAGAGCCTTTTGAACGCTATTTGAATATGACTACAATATTCTTGTTGTTGTTGCTATCTCGTTGGAGAAATTTTCCCCACATCTAGAAATAGAACCAATGAATCGATTTTCAGAATTTTGTAACACAGTCTACAGAGTGCAAAATGTATCACAACTAGTTTAAAAATACACCCATTGATTTAAACTTTGAAAAAAGAGCAGATCATTTCAAATAAACGAAGAACATGCTACCAACAAGCTGTCTTAAGTTTTCACCTGGTGAATGCTGAATAATTTAAACAATGAAGTTATCGAAGGCAACCTTCCCTTCATGCAGTTTTTTTGCCACTGAAAATAATAAGAATAAATCCCGAAATTACGGGATTATACCAGTATTCCGGGATTGAGAGAAAAGAATCCAGAAATCCCGGAATTACAGGTATGTCTCGGAATTGGATGCCCTAGTTTCAACATTTAATTTGTCCTTTTACTTCACTTACTAAATATTCAATTGAAAATATGTTTCTGACATGTTTCTGACATTTTAAGTTAGGCTACATGGTTACGTGATATTCTCTTTCTGTTCAATCTTTTCTTGCTGATTATTTAAATGCTTAAAAATAAAGTAAAAGTACAATACTCTTGACGAGGAGACCTACAGGAAAACTGAATTAGTTATGTTACAACGTATTGCAGATTAAGAATATCACATTATTTTATTATTTACTATAACTATCTCAAACTTCCCAGGTGATTGCAATATGGAAAATGGAGATCTCTGCACTTGGAGTAACGACCCAAATGACCATTTTGATTGGTTAATTGGCCAAGGACTAGATAGAAATGATGATGGTGCAGGCCCTGATATTGATCATACACTAAGAAACAATGAAGGTAAGTAAAGTACAACAGTTCATCCAAAAGTAGAGCTCCTACAGCTAATGAAGACTTGGATCTTGTTCTTGTTCTTCTTCTTTATTTAAAAAAAAAAGTCTTGAAGAAAATGGTGAATAAATAGATATCTTTCCATTTTGGAGGAATGCTTGCCGCAACCCCGGGTCAATTATGCCACAGGTTGGTTTTAGGGTGAATTGGGTCAGACTGGTTTATAGTTATTTTCATGATATAGGAAAGTTATCGTTTAGTGCACACACCAAAACGAAAGGTAATTTTGGTTTTGTCAAACAAATATTATTAGCATATTAAAGACAAGAAAGTGCCTGCCACTTAATTTATTTTAAGCGTATTTTAAGGTAGTTAATACCGTTTTGCAATAAAACGGCTGTTGTGGTCCGAGTATACTGTCCCAAATAAAAAAACATGCATTATGTTCCATTACATTCGTAAAATATAGCATTGTGGAAATAAAGATATTTTTATAAAAGTAATCATATTCGAATTCAGTAGCAAGGAGAAATAAAATTGCTCTGAAGGCAGTTTGTATTATGTTAAATCAGTTAGAATCGGGCTTTGAATACGGTAAGTTTTCTTTTGATCTCAGTATTATTTCATTACAATTCCACACCTAATGTTGTTATTACTACAACTCCAGCCCAAATACCAGCATGATTAATGGTTCAATTTGCAAATTTTATTCACTTTATGGCTTTTTTAATTATACATGACGTCATTTGTGGTCAACTGGAATCCTTCAGCCATAAGAATAAATAAAAACGAACTATTGAATTGTTGTCTTTGTAATTAAAATGAGGCTCATGGCTCTTGCCTGCCTCTTCCTGAATAAGAAAGTGGCTCTTGGTTCTTCCTGAAGTGAAGCAGCTAACTCTCTGAATTACATATTTACATCCACTGTTTTAGCTGGAAAGAGGCACGTTGGAAATGTTGGCAGCTGTAGCTGCCTAGTGCCTAATGACAGCTAAAGTTAAGTACAAACTGTAAGCTAAGTACATACTATTTTCATGGTTGTGACAAGAGTCGACCTCACGACGATAGTATTAGAAGACTGACACTGTAACCACTGATCCATATACAGCCCCCAATAAAACCCTGGAGTTAAAACCGATAATGTTACAATGTTGTGCAACGTTGAGGGCTCTACTGGTTGTTACTGAAAGCAACAAGTTGTCGATTGGATCCTCGTTTACTGTTGCCGACAGCCCATTGTTGATAGACGTTCCTGGAACATTCGAACAAATTTTGGTTCACAACAATGTATTTTGGACAATACTATCCGACATCTTGTATTGTTGCGTGATTGTTTACGATGATGCATGACTGTTACGGAGTTTTATTTTCTCCTTATTGGGAGGGATATCAGAATTTCGGATATCAATAATTTCGGATATCAGTAATTTCGGATCATCAGAATAAGCCTCCGCAACACCCGGTCTTTCCTTTCTTTTGACACATTTCTCATATTTGTAGTCTTCTATTTCAAGACGAGAAGACGAACAAACAACTTTCCAACCAAGTTACCACAAAATGGACTCTTTTTAATGATAAGGATATTGTTTTTTTTTTAATTTGAGTCAACCCACTTTCTTTCCTCTGTCATTGCATGGTTGTAACCATAGCAAAATAACTGTATAGAGACCTAAAATATACTGTGTATTCTTCAACTCACTTTGTATGTAAATTGCAACGTAGATCATAACAACGAATTACAGTATTTCATTTCTGACTTAATCATTGTTTTTAACGTTTCAACCGAGCTTCAAACATACTGCGTTAGCAGTATCTTAAACCGTCTATTCGAATTTCTTAGGCCATTACATTTATTTTGATGCTGATAAGCAGAGTTCTCTGGATACGGCAAGAATTTACAGCAAAACCTTTGAAGACTTGGAAGAAGGTGGTGATCGATGCATGCACTTTTGGTATCACATTCAAAGCGACAATGCTGGATCATTAACAATATATCAGAATGTAAGTATAGTACAAAATTTACTTCCCTTTTAGAAGGGGTGGGATTTCAAATAAATAACAAAGAAGTTTTGGCGTTCTGTACCACCATGTTTGGTATTCTACACCAACATGAATTAAACGAAGAAAAAGTAGTGAAAAATTCTCAGATTCCATGTAAATCAACGTTTGAACAATCGTAAGCTAATTTTTTTTAATTCGCTGAAATTCAGTGTAACATCGATGCATTTCATCATGCAATAATTTCCTGGGTTTGAATCCTATTTTTACTATAGACAACTGGCTGATAATGATAACCATTTCCTAACAGTATAAGTAAAACAATGGGCTAATTCACTTACACACTATAGGTACATGTAGTACTTGTAGTATGTCATTGGTACCTAGTCAATAATGTACTCAAGTGGTAAAAGGTTTGTTGACACACTAATACGAAAGGGTCGGTTTCATTTTTTTGGACTTCGGTTCCAGTTTCGGTTTTCATGCCCACAAAACCGCGGTTCCGGTTTCGGTATCGGTTTTTGCCACCTTCCACCCCAGCCAGATATTTGAATATTTTTTTCTGATAATGGTGGACTCTCGGGACCGCCACGTCATTCTATCCAATTGCTTTATTCTACACCCTTGGATCACTTCCGACTAGGGTCCCCCCTCACAAGTTCCTCTAAATAAACACAGCAGTCCCGCGAAGAGGCCTGGTGCCGACCACCGCAGTTGACGCACTGCTCCGGGCCAGCACAATCAGCGCCTTCATGGGCTGCCTGAGCACAGCTAACACAGGTAGGCTTACCTTTACATGAGCCACTGGTGTGGCCGAAGCGTTGACAGCGGAAACACCGCATTGGATTCGGTACATAATTCCTGACCTTCAACCGCAGGTAACCGGCAATAATGTGCTGCGGTGCAACTGACGTATCAAAGGTCAGGAAAAAGGTGTCAGTTGGCTGGGCACCATTCTCGCCTTTGCGCGTCTGTGGATGTTCGCAACAAACTCCCATGGGACGTTGGGCACCCAAAAGATACCCATTGTCTGGGCGACATCTGCATACCTTTGGGTGTTTGTGTTACTATGTGTTACCACCTCAACAACGGTCTAAATTCCATCCGATAGCACGACACGCAATCTTTTTTGGCTATGCAACTCGAAGCATTGGTTTTCGCTAGATGTGGAGTCACGACAACTTATCGTATCCCGAGATGTCCGATTTGGCGAAAGGATTCCTGGAGGTGATATACTTAACACGTCATTCCCTGATACTTCTACTCTTGATACCGACATCAGTTACGATACCATCGTCAAACCAAGGGCTGGGCCTCCTGACCCTCCACCGATTCCTAATTCACCACCAGTTAATTTACTGATTTATGGCCCACGCCGTGGGCGCGACAGACCGCCGGGCACCACCAAAGCAATAATGCTAGAACGTCGTGCCAGGGAGAACGTAAGTCTCGCCTCTCTTCATAATACCGCAGATCCACCACTACATGAACACACAGATTTAAATTCCGATGATGATGAGCATCATGACTAACCCATTGCATTACTCCGCCATATTATAGCTATGCATTCCATTCCAACGCCTAAAACATTCAAAGAAGCTATCGGCTCCAGAGGCTATCGGCTGGCGACAGGCGATCCAGGACGAGTTAGACTCTATGTCCTCACATCAAGTATGGACGCTTGTTCCCAGACCACCTGGATCTAAGGTAATAAAATGAAAGTGGATCTTTCTCCCCAAACTAAACCCAGACGGATCCTTGCGAAAACTAAAGGCACGCCTCGTTGCAGCTGCTTGGAATGAGAAAATCAAGGTTGACTACCTGTCCTCTTAGTCTCCTACTGTGCGCAACTCATCAGTCAGACTTGTGCTTGCCCTCAGTGCTAAACTTGACCATCAGTTACACTATCTGGACACTGTGACTGCATATTTATTTGGTCGCATCACACGCACTGTATACCTTCTGCAACCTCCCGGTTTTGAACAGCAGGGGAAGAACGGCCAACAACTCGTCTGTCTGCTAGACAAGTCAATTTATGGACTGAGCAAAAGTGGCAAAAATTGGTACGAGTGCATCAGTGAAGTGTTACTTAAGATAGGCTTGGTAAAATCTGCCTATGATCCATGTGTGTTCATCCAAAAATCTGGTGATTCATCTTTGTTTTTATGCTTGTTTGTTGATGACAAATTAATTAGTGTCAAAACTGAAACCATGTACAACAACTTTCTAATTTACGGGAACATTTAGAAATTGTGGAAGTATATGGACAGAAATATATAGGTTACGAAATTGAGCATAGTCAAAATTGCATTACGTTATCAAACAGTAAATATGTACAGAAGAAACTACAATATTTTGGACTTTCGGATGTCAACCCAGTGAAAACTGTCTCAGCTACGTTAAAAGTATTAGATGAATGTAAAGATTCACATGAGGTCAACAAAACAAATTATTTAGAGATGTTAGGCTCACTGATGTTTCTCGGCATTCAAACTCGCCCTGATATACTATACAATGTTGTACAGCTTGCTAGATACTCCTCTAACCCCAAAGTCCCACATATGACAGCCTTAAAAAGAATTTAGAGGTACCTAAAAGGGACACAGAATCATAAATTACATTATGATGCTACTAAAATAGGCTCATTACGTGCTTATTGTGATGCATCATGGCACTCTGTGTCTGGGAGTAAAGGTGTGTCCGGTTTGCTTATTTGTCTTGGCGATTTGCCACTCCCATGGTCAAGTAAGACACAGCCATTAGTGGCACATTCTAGTTGTGAGGCAGAAGTAAGCGCCATGTCAGATCTTGTAAAGGAGTTAGTTTCGTTGCACGGACTTCTTTCAGAATTGAGTGTTTCAAATTTGTCCTATCCCATTCCTGTGTATACTGACTCCAAGTCAGGGATCGATTTGGTTATAAATGGTTGGAGTGCACATTCTCGGCACTACCTTAGAAAGGTTAATTTTGTACGAGATGAAGTGGTTACGAACAACATCCAACTTGTATTCTGTCCCACTGGGGACATGCCTGCGGACCCATTACGAAAAATCTGACAGGATCAAGACTTGGTGAAGTTATGAGAAGGTATTTTTGCCTAGAGTAATCTCCTCCTCCGTTTTGTTTCGGTTTTGAGTAGGGTTTTTGTATTTCGACTGCCCTCGGTTATGTCTCTGTAGAGGGTGTTAGAGGGTAGGGTATTTAAACTCCTATCACCAAAATATATTGCATTTTTGTTTTGTTATGTGTAAAAGTGAGGTTGCTTTTGTAGTGACTTTAGATATTATTTCAGTTTAAAGATATGTTGCAGTTTTGCAAATATATGTTTTATTATCTTTGTATAGATAGTATAATTGCGACAACACTGAACAGTTATGTCCGGGGAATGTTGCACGCGTATTGTTGGATACCTGACATTGTTGTCGATTGTAGTTGAATAATGTGTGTAGGGCGTCTATTGTTGATGACCAGTACGTTGTTGTATGTTTTTTGAATCATGGCTAAGAGGTGAAACGTGAGTAGCAATCCTTGCTAAGCCCGGGCCTCTAAAATAAATATGTTCGAACAGCAAAATATACATCATTCTTTCAGCCGATCCACGATCTTCTTCTTCAAAATAACACCTAAACTTTTTTATTTTGTAGTTTTTGCCGTTTCATTATTATATATTCAGAAGCAAAGCCGTAAATTTCGATTCCACATGTTTTTTCATGCTTGATACAGAATTTTTTTTATTGCATAGAATGCGTTTTACATTATGTAATTTTGGTATCATCTGTGTAAGTTTTGTAATAATAATAATAATAAAATAATAATAATAATAATAAATAATAATAATAGTTTATTGTTGTTCCACTCTGCACGAAATACATAAGTAACTGTATGTGCAAAATTTACAAATTCAAATTATTACAATACAGTAAAATATCATTAGTCTATATTAAATTACATCAACAGACAAGATTGCAAAACAATTTTATCATTATCCTTTATGGTTATCATTGTAAAAAAAATATCATACATAATTCATGTGTAACATTAATTCATCTGTAACAATATTCAAATACAGTTAATTCTGAATTACATAATCTTTAATTTTTTTTAACATTATTAATTGTTAAGTTTCTCAGGACATCTGGTAATTTGTTAAAAAAGTATGGTACTAAATAGTTTAATCCTCTTTTTCCATAAGAGTTCCTATATTTTGGTATTTTTAGCCAAGGAAGATTTATTCTTGTTTATCTATCAATTAATATCTTCCATTCTTTGTTGTAATAATTTTGTGCTAATACAGTATACTGTAGAATTTTTTTAATTGTCATTAATTTATTATTCTGGAAAATGTCCACTCTTTTTTTTGTTTCTTTATTATTAGAAAACAGCACTTTTGCAGCTTTATTTAAAACTTTTTGCAACTTTTCCAAAAGTCCATCGGTTGTTGTAGCATAGATTGTAATTGCATACCTAATTTGTGATAAAATAAGAGCTTCATATACAGGGTGTTCGGAAATTGGTGTCAAATATTTTGAGGGTCCGC
>JAHWFP010123060.1:52837-63012 GCA_023313725.1 Lithobius niger | reverse complement strand
ATAGAAATGAAAGTCTGATATTGTTCTTGGATGCTAGCAAAGGAACCGTAGCTTCGGATGACATTGTCATAACCGATAGTGGATGCTCAGGTAAGTTGATAGAAATGAAAGTCTAATATTGTTCTTGGATGCTTGAAAAAGGAACTGTTGCTCTGGATGACACTGTTATAATGGATACTGGATGCTCAGGTCACTTGCTACTCATGAAAACCTAATATTGTAGTAGGAATTAGTTTCTTGTATTTTGCAACACAACCTACGATTGGTGAGAAGTGTTAGTGAGCCAAATCATGGACTACTTTTATAACTTCGTAACCAAACACACTTGAGCAGAGTATCTAATTGCAATCTTTTTGCAGATGGCTAATCTTTGCCCTTGATAGCATTTTATTAAATTTTCTCGAATTTAAGTTAGAACGGCATCCATTGCTAATGGTACGATTCTACTGTGGCGTCATCTATTGTTCATTATTTTGTTAAATTGTGCAGCGAACATATGAACAGAACAAGAATTGTTAGCAAAATAGTAAACATGAGCTATGCCGACTTACATTATTAGAGTAAGAAAATCTGGTAGGCCTATACGTCCTTGGGCACCAGGGAACAAACTGTAAATGTTAATTACTGTATAGTGGAGGATAGATGGCAGCATGGTAGCATTATGTTGATTTACAGTTTATCTTCTATTCAGTTTGTTTCACAATACTCGATTGCTGCCATTGTTTTTATTCTATTTTTTATTATTATTTTAATTTATTGTTTTATTTCTACTTTATGGAACAAGAAGAAAAATTCTCTTATCAAATTTGGTAGCCTTGAAAAACACTGTTTTGGATGAATGGGGTCCATTCCAATTTTGCTAAGCACGGATTCACTTTCTTCTGTTTCATCACTTTATCCATTTACTTGGAATACTATCCTTTCGACAAGTGTGTCAGTCTATCTGTCTACCTCCAACACCCTATTTGTTTCATTAATTTCACGGCTAACGTGATTCTTCCAAATTTCGATAATAACTTGCGAAAACGCCTGAGGTACTACAGGTTCAGCCACTTCTTTTATCTTGAAGGGCTTATTATTGGCAGAAACAAATCCTGTAATTTGGCGTCATACAAGTTCGATTGGATTTAATTCGCAGTGATATGGTGGTAAACGTACAATTTGGTGTCATTGAAGCAACACGATAATGATCGTAAGCATTTTTGGCACCATCAAATAAAGTGTACGGTTCTTCATTTAGCATTGTTGCGTTAAACCAGGCTTGAAGTTCGGCTTTACGCGAATATTTTGTAGGGATTTTGCTCCATCTTTACAGAATGATATGATGCATTTGTGCATGATGATAACGCCGTCTGGTTGGCAGAGCAAGCGTAGCGTAGCCTACATTGGGCACTAAATTGCAAAATGTTGGTTGCACTTTTATAGTCTGGGTGGAGCAGTCTGCCCAAACAAAAGGGCAGATTGCTATGAAATTTGCCACACTGCTAGAGGGCCCAAAACGTATTGCCGATTTTTCCAATGTATTGCTTTAACACTCGCCTTTGTAAATTTGGAATCTTGAATGGTTAAGGAATTCCAACGAAGCATACACTTCTCTGCTGGTAATCAAGTGAACTTTAAAAACCTTCAACATAAATCATCGTTACTATCTTTTTCAGCGTAACTCAACAAAATAATGACATTTGATTATCTCATTTTAACCATTATAGGAAGGAAGGCTAATGGAAAACACGAAAGGATTCGTTTAAGACTTACATTCGTTTTATGTGGAAAACAATGCTTGAAGGAATTCATCCAACATGGCGATCAAGCAAGGTGTTTACATTATCAATGGGAAACCGAAATGTGAAAACTAAAATCGCCGCAGCATCAGAAAACTTTATACAGAACGAAAGCAATAAGCAGGCGACGTGTTTACACCGCAACACGGAACAATACGATGGCTTCGTATAATAATTTCAAGATTATCGGGGTTGCTACGGAAACTGTGCGTTTTAAGCCTATCAACAGGTCCGTGCGCTCCCTGTGAGCGGCACTATTCACGAATAAAGTTTGAATCCCATGTTGTAAGAATGAATAGGCTTAACCTGGAACGCAATAGGCCTAATTTCTCTGCTGTTAACGCTAAAAATTAGGTCTAAAAGTTCTGAACGCTTTATGATTATTAAAATTATCTTCACAACCAAGCTAACATCGTTTGAACTACAATTGTGACAATTCCAAGACTTTAAAAAAATAGAGTTTGCCGAGGTAGTATGTGCGCTTCAACATTGTCATAGGAGGCAGCACAGGGGGCCGCGGGTCTATTGAATCTTTGGATTATTGCAAAGTACTGTCGTTACTGATAATTGTTTGACTTTTAGTTAAATGATTTATTCTAATATTCTAACTCTAGGAAAGATACTTTGCAATAATTATAAACACTGCAAGCATTATTGGTGGTGCCATGCTGTTTCTTAGCTTAACAACTGCGGCTAATGTGGCATTTTAACTTTATATGGTGGCGATGGTAAAAAAGGTTGCAAATAAATAAACAGAAACTAAATGTGGAAGCAAACGAAAGCGTCTTAAAATTAATATTAAACTAGCTTAGGACTAGCTAAAAAAAAATACTAAATTGTGAAAATGACCGGCAAAGAGCTCAAACATAGCCGACCGAATATTGCACCCAGATGTTTAAGAAACCATAGCAAATATCAAAGTCATTGCGATGAGAGTCAGTACGAATTTAAAATGAATTTTTATCTGCTCCGCCTACAATAGGCCCAAAGTCTGTTTCCTAGTTTAATATTCGGTAGGACCTGATTTTCAAACATCCACCTCTTCGCAGTAAACAGCAGTGTTTTATTTTTTATTTAAATACTGGACTTGCACCTGGCACAAAACCATCTTCATTCCCAGCGTTAAAAAAATAAGCCTACCGCCTTTCCTGCTTGGGGCTTTCAACCCAGTCGTGAGTCTTTTTTGAAAAGCATCACGTTTGCTTTTAACGGTAGAATCTATCCAAACTTTTAAGTTGGTGTGTCCAGCATTTATCCATGTTTCGACTGAATTAAAAATCGTCTTTTTCTCTTTTATGTACTGTTTGATAGCCTGTAGATAACGATGACATCACAAAACAATATCGCCTTGTTAAATGAGCAGGGACCCACGCTGACACTTCTTGTAAACAAACCCCAAGATTCGCCGGATAGTTACTGCACTGACAGTCGGTAGATCGTCATCTTCGTCAATAGCACGTCGTACTAATTCAACGGTGCGAATTTTTATTCAGCCAGTAAAAATCATGCACTTTCCTGCGAATTGCAGAAAGTATAAACTCACCGTAGTTTTGCGTACAGGTTTGTCCCCAGCCTTGCTGGCCTCTTCTTGCCCGGCATACTCAATTGCCTGTTGGTTACCTTACATTCTTTTTTTCAGGCTGTACAGAGGACACATCGATCCTCCAGTTATAAAGTGGCTTCCTTTGCAACGTTGGTAATGAACCTTCGAGGTCCTCTTTGACGAAGCCTGGAATAAACATTCGATACAGTTTGCTTTTGGGAACTGGCGAGGGATTTTCCAGTAGGCTAGCACTTAAATAACTTTGCAGGTTAAGTCATCGATGAAGAAGCCGCGGGTGCCATGTTGTTTTGTTGAATTTGATGGCTTCAGGCACGGCACAGACTATTTGGTTACCGCTGTCTAAAAAGTTTTACACCCATCAAACGAGAAACAAATAGTGCGAAACTTAATTTTAAAAATGCTGTGTGACTTATTAGTGGTGAACAGCGGTCTACTTCTTATAAAGTTAGAGTGCAAACTCTTACCGAACAGTGATTAGGCTCGATCGTGTCGCTAACACTTCTCTCTAATCGTTGGTAAAGCTGCAAATAGTAAGACAGCTACTGGAACTAATACTTGACCAAACTAGGATGCCTTATATAAATCTAATCCTACAGATAGTCCACATTTTGGAATTACACATTGCAGGTGGACAGTTATTTGTATAAATCACTTTTTTTTTATTCTGAGAGGAAACCGGTAAATATTTGTGTTCGCCTGATATACTCGCTGCTAACAATATTAATGTTTTGTACAGAAAGGCTTACTGTTTTTAACTTTAAGTCACACAATATATTTTAAAGTGGTGTCACAAACTTTATGCGAAAATATTTTTGGTCTTATGTATAGAAAATAAAAATGGGTTTTATGAAAACTTTAATATCTTTAATTAGGCCTAATTACAAAAATCCTGCTCCCTGAAAATTATTCACAGAATCGCTTTTCCTTTTTAGGTTAAATGCTGAAGAAAGCATGTTTGTCTGTTGAATTTGAACAAAAATAAAATCGTTGCCAATGCTTTTACCATTTATAGAGCGTCACTTGTTTTCTAAAACAAATCAAAAAATGGAGGGAAGGGAGAAAAGTAAATTGCACCTCGCATTACCATTTGTACGTGCATTTTTCAATTTAGTTTTACGTAACTTTTAGTATATTTTACGTTTTAATTATCTAGCTAGCTATACAGTTATTTTTCTTAGTGAAGCGGCGATGCTGACTCTGAGTGATGCGGTTTTAGTTTGGGAGTGGCCACCGCCATCTAGCAGCTTTTTGGTTGTTTGTTTCGGTTTCGTTTTCCAGCCATCTTGCGGCGTTATTTACCATCTCAGTGCTGAAACTAAACTATGCAATTCATCCCACTATTTTCAACCTAAATCCTTACTTCGTTACTCTAACATAACATCAGGATCTACCTCTGTGTCCAAAGTTAGATCCTTCCAATCACTAACTGTTGTCTCACCGACACCACAAAACGTATAGAATTGTGGCTTTAAGGAATCGTAGACTAAAAAATTCAACTGTGAAAGCTAGCGTTCTGTTCAGCTAGTTAAAGTTAATGCTTAAAAATCTGTATACAGGTTTAATGTGGGGCTGTTATTCGCTACATAGGTAGAGAATTAATAATTACGTCATTGTGGTAATTTTTTTTATTTTTTGAGGGATGGATGAATCGGACAGACCAACCAGCAAATTAATCCAACAAATTAGGTGAGAGTCCTAATGCTTCACTTGCTCCACTATGAAAGAAAATAGGCATTTGATACTAGCATAAAAAGACATGATCTTCACCAATGGTATGACCAATGACTTGTTCTTGACCAGTGAATCTTATTTCATTTAGGGTTCTGGTCAACAGTCCAAAATGAAACCTTATTCTTACGAGAATAAATCACACTATTGTGTATGAAGGTTTACTTTTGGGCGATTATTCGATAACCAGAGTAGTCATAATTACATCCTTGTGGTTACATCATTACATAATTACACCATGACATAATTTTTAAATGAGAATGGATAAATCAGACAGACCAGCAAGCAAAATAGTAAAACAAATTGGAATGTGAGAATTCCAATGCTTCACTTGCTTCACTGTAAAAAAATAAAAAGTACACTTTGATACTAGCATAAAAAGCTTGATGGTGACTTTTGGTATATTTAATTTGTTTAGGTCTTGGTTCAACCTGAGTGCCAAAGGAAACTGTATTCATTGGGGAAAAAATCACACCATTATTGTTATAATGCGATACATCGATATTAACTTGTTGCTCCGGTGCACCGGTTATGAGATGTGATGCACTGGTTTTTATTTGAATCCAGAAATTGTTGTTAATATTCCCTTCATTTTTGTTATTGAATCAACACAATTCCTGCATTGGTTAACTAAAGATATAAAGATAAAGCCTAATCGATAGAACTGCAAAAATAACAACTTTGATGAAACCTGTGTTTGCACTATAAATCTAATTTTTAATGATATCTTGCATTAAAAATTATATTTATAGCCCAAACATGGCTTTCATCAATGTGTTTATCTATGTATTTCAAGTGACTTATAACTTTTAGTTAAACGATGCTGGAATTGTGATGATTCAATACCAGAAAAGAATGGAATATTAACAATGATTTCTAAAAGGTTTCCAAAATTTATTTGAATTCAAACTAAATACCAGTGACAAGTAAATACGCAATAAACAATGGAATATCTTTACATAGCTAATATATAAGCAGTGGCCGTATTGATGCTATATTACTCAATTCAATATGCGGCATTTGCTCGGCAATTTGGGTTTCGTTAATTATTTGGCTACCAATGGCATCCTGGGCCATATATAGTTTTAAACCAGTGGAGCTGCGCTGCCTGAACATTAAAAAAAATAATTTTGACCTTGATATTGTTGATCTTAGAGGAAAAGAGGTTGTAAGGTGTCTTCACGTCTATTGTCTATGAAATACACAGAGGTATTTGTTAGCTTTAACTATACGGCACATTGAATAATTAATATGATGTGTATGAAAGCTTTATCTGACTGATTCAACGAAGGGAAATTGAGATGGATGAGTGTGTTACGGTGGTAGGCAACATTAAAAAACAGGAAGAAAATAGGATTCTCAGTCACTGGGATGACTATATTTGAGAATAAATAGGCACTGCATTTGCACAAAATATTTAAACAAAATCAGTGGCTCTTGTTAGTATTTTTTCTCTTTCAATGTTAAATTTCTTCCCTACAAAATCATTCTTGGTTGCTAAACGATGCAGAATTTGTTAATATGATTATTAAAAACGCTGTTCTGCATTAACCCAAAATTATATTTTTAGGAAGATATTGCAGATCAGGAAATGGAAACATTTTAATTATATTAGTACGTCTTACACTAAAGTTAGAGCTGGTTGCTTTTTTGACAGTAGAAAACAAAAACATACAGCCTAATGTCAGTTATTACAGATTTTTGGAGCAATAACTGTCCCAAAACACCCACCCATTTCTAGCATAAGTTAGCTGGAATGCTTAATGCACATCTCAGGCTTTTTCAAATTAACTGAATAACCCCGTGGGCATTTAATATGCAATTTATGGTTAATTGCAAGACAGTGGTTATAGGCTGTTCATAATAATAGAGTGATAGGCTTAGAGATATGGCTGTTCCATTTATGAAACCAAGTTGACTTCAAGATCATGTTAAATGTATGATGTTAATTATCCAAGAAAGAGTATAAACTATAAAAGAAAGCTATTAAGGGACATGAAATTAATCCCAGGCTGAAGCAGAACAGAATTCGTATTGTGAACACTAGGTGTAATGGTAAAACAATGCGTGCAATACACGGAAGAAATTCATGGGGCAGCAGGGAGTGAGCAAAGGATTATTAGGCAGTGGATAGCAAATTATTCACTATTTAATTTAATTATGTTGGGAGTGCAACGTTAACGATGCACTAGGTTGCATATTTATCATTATCCATTTGGTAGCTTCTTTGCAATCTTCTTTGCACTACACACACTGTTTAGTCCACATCTCCATATGTTTACATCCTGATTTCCATAATGTGGGAGCTTAAGTCATGTCGCTGTACTACTTTATGACTACTTTACTTTATGTACCCTATCATGCATACTTCAGTTGATGCATTTTGCATAACCTTGAAAGCAACCTGTTTAATAGGTGTAGATTTTGTAATCGGTTTCGCTATAGATGATTTTGTATATTGCTATTAACAATGTATAGCCACTTCATTGCAATTTATTTTGCGTTGGATGGGACTTTTGTTAAAAAAAAACAGTGTTATCAACTGTAAGAATCTTCTTTTCAACAACGGCCAATGATACAAGGATGGCAGTTAAGGGTAGTAGCTGGCAATTTAACGTAACTTGACCGAAGAGCTTTCTCTACAAGTAAGATTTTTACAGTGTGTCCAGTGTTATAGCAAAGATAATGTTATATTTGCTATCTAACAGTTTAAAGCATAGAAACGACTAGAATGTACTGATTGATACTGTTATGTGCGGCATGGCTTTTTAAGTCCCTAACTTGTTTCACAGATATAAATAAGTTTACAAGCAAACATAGGTATTGTCGTGAGTCTGTAAACAACGAGAATTTATTCCTTTACTAATTTTCAGATTTACCAATGTATCAGTATCATTTAGTAACAGTATCATCACAGTATCATTTAGAGATTTTAAAATATTTTTTCTTTTAGTGGAGCCATTGAAAGATAGCCCAAGTGCAACAACTCTATCTCCCCCAACAACACACACAGGTATGGAAGACAGATGTCGTATTCTTTCTTTTTTAAATTTCAGTTCTAGTAATTTATTTTAAATATAACAGTAGTTGGGAAATATTAATAGTTACCCACAGCATATTCTACAGAATAATTCTTTAAGTGGCACAAACTACTTCCAATTTTAGGTGAAGTCAAGTCGTTAAAGGAATTTGTTAGTCGTGGGGATAAGAATTCGGTAGAGTTCATTTTTCAACAGTGAGGCACTCAAGAAGATCATAAAAAACGGCTTTATTAAAATTTTTGGTTGACGATAGCCTTTGAACCTTGGTCATTAAAACTGGAAGAAGACACTTCAATTACAGAAATGCCAAAAAATCTTTCATAATTACCCTTAACTTAAATACTTACAACGAGAAAGATACATAAAATTTATTGGTGAATGTCCACCCTGCCATATTGGAGTTACGTCATAACATTAATGTTATTAGTGAGGAAACTGTTGTCAGATTGACCTAATTTGCCATGTTTGGGAAGTTTTTTAATTTTATTTATGGCCTTTGTGCTATTAGATGATATTGTACACGACTGTTGGCCCAGACTAATTATTTCAATGGGCTAAGTGTATGGGCTGAGAACACCAAAATTATATATACTGAACCTACTGAAAAAATTAGGCTGGGCCTGGAGTCGTATACATTATCAGCCAATCACACAATGGCCATCAATAAAATAAAATTAAACATCCAAAACATGACGAACTGGGTCAATCTGAGCAACAATTTTCGAATTAATAACAAGAAGGTTATGATGAAACTGAAATATGGCTGGGTTGTCCTTCAACAAGCAATTTTATGTATCTGTCTAATATATTGCCAGTAATTAAGTTAATGATAATTTTGAATTGTTTTGATATTTCTGTAATTGGTGTGTTTTCTTCTGGTTTTAGTGAGCAAGGTTCAAAGGCTATTGTGAAGGAAAAATTTTAATAAAGCCGTTTTATTATGATATTCGTGGGTGCCTGTCGAAAAGTGAACTCTACCGAAGAAAGTAGTTACTGTTTTGCTTCTAGGTAGGAAAATGGTTTATATTGGCACGGACTTTACTCATACAAGCAAGAAAATATAGAATGAAGACGTAAACCCTCAAATCATGAACCAGCAATTTCATTTACATGAGGCTAGCCAGGTAGCTAACCATGCTGCATGGACTAACAAGCTGTATCCTTGTGTTGATTTGTCTTCGTGTTAATCTACGTGCTTGTCATCGTGTTTGTTTCCTGATATCCGTTTTTGCGATCCTGAGTAGCAAACTGCTAGAGTACAGACATGCGCGGCACCAGGTTGTAGTTCATCGTCATATCTTCTTGCCAAATCGTCAATGCCTCGTTCAGAGTATATAAAAACAAGTGCTTTTAGATAGTAAGATTCAACAAAGGCACAAACAACAACTAATGCGACGTCTTGAGCATACATTCCGTATGATGAAGTACGAAACGACTTAGCTAAAGGCATCATATACGTTACAAGCAATCATGACAAGTTCAAGCAAACCCAGCATTTACTTGGTTCCAATTTGTTCTTGTTGTTCTGCCCGGCACCTCATTGGTCCTTGTTTTTAATCTTGGTTAATTTTTTTTTCATTTTAATGCTGGGTTTGCCCGAAAACAGCATGAATAGTCTTAAAGTTTTTTTTATTAACAATTCCTTGAACTATTTCTCACTTGGTAACAGTATACTTTCGTCCCTGCAACGTCATATAGTTTGTATTTGTGCATTTATAAGCTTATATTTAATTGTATCTCGTAGTGATTGGTTGTAGCATTGTGATTCTACTTAGCTAGTCAGAAATATTTAGGCAAGGCACGACATGGCCAAGCCGTTTCCAGCTTTGGCCTCTCAGCTCGCTTGTAACAAAAGAGAATTTGCTGTACTGGTCTCCTCTACAGTTCTGGTCTCACTGTGCTTGAACTAGTTGGTCTCGTACGTTTGGTGTGGTATCTTAAAGCGTGGACAGGAGACTACAACTATTTTCATATAGGTTCAGCAGTATTTTTTGTTGAACTTCAATTATTTGAATTGAGTATATTAATTGAAATATTTGATTTGAGTATATTAATTGAAAT
>JAHWFP010123060.1:37297-52827 GCA_023313725.1 Lithobius niger | reverse complement strand
TTGAGTATATTAATTGAAATATTTGATTTGAGTATATTAATTGAAATATTTGTATTTGACACTTCTCATAAGGTGATGATAGTTGGACAATAAATTATTAGAAATTCACACATCTGGTTGGCGAACTGCTTCTAGTACGCTATATTTAATGTAAACCAACCGCATGGATGAAGACTTACTCCTTTTGACTTCGTGGTTAAGGCTACTAGCTGAGCTAGATAACTGATTTTGACGTTGTTACAATTTCACTTAATTTTATTGTAAAGTTGCTATTGTTAGGGGTTGTAATATGTTACCAGAAAATATTCCTGTAGCGAAGTTTATAACCCACGAAAGACAAACAGGTTCTCGGGGGATGCCAACAAGTTGTATTTCGAAAATATTTTATGCCAAAAAAATATTTTACACAGCTAATTTTTGGGACATTGTTTTGTAGCATATTTTAAACATTTCCATTGATTCTACATAACTTAGATTTTTCTCCCGAAATTTATTATTTGTGGAACTTTGCCGTATTACATTTTTAACGTAATATAAAGCTTTGTCAACGCTTTCTGTTTTATAAAAAAAAGCTTTCTGTTTTATAAAACAGAAAGCTTTGACAAAGCTTCATATTATGTTAAAAATGTAATACGGCAAAGTTCCGCAAATAATAAAAATAATTTTGATTTTCCCACGTAATACTGATTGTTTACACATAATTTTTCTATATAATTTTGATTTTTTTCCCTGAAGTTTATGTTTTGTGAAGTTTGACCCATATACGGTTTTTAACGCAAATGAAACATAAGCTACAACTTTCAATTTTTGTAAAGCTTGGTTTTATTATTTTTAAAACCTAACATGTACCCTGGTAATTAATTCTCTAAACTGTTTTCTTCAAATAAAACTAATGAAACTAAATTTCCCTATGTTTGTATAATTTATTTAGAGAGGATCTCACTGGACACCCCTTTTGAACTGTCAACAATAATGTGTTGACAGTGTAAATAGTAAAGCTTTTTCATTCAACTAATGTA
Source organism: Lithobius niger (assembly GCA_023313725.1). Classification (NCBI taxonomy): domain Eukaryota; kingdom Metazoa; phylum Arthropoda; class Chilopoda; order Lithobiomorpha; family Lithobiidae; genus Lithobius; species Lithobius niger. Next base: position 51,808 of record JAHWFP010123060.1, on the reverse strand, counting down.
CACCTAAACTGGTACTTAGCAGAAATAATCAAAATTATTTTTCAAAAATAAGGCAAGACTTGCTCACGTATTTTCAAATTACAGTGAAACGTTTTCAAAGCGTTCTTTTTTTCTGTTCACTTTGCATCCAGCTTCTTGTGCAATTTCTTATAAAATTAATAAATTCCAAAGCCCGTATCCTAATACTATTCACTACCACGACAGGACAGTGACTAAAATTTGAGTCACTTGTACTGATTGTTGAAACCACCAGGGTGGTTTATTTCTATAAATGCAACTATACTTAGTTAACAGCAGAAAGTAAAAATTTGGAGAAGTTAAAACTTTGCTAGAATGGAATAGAATAACCGTTTATGATATTCATTTACGAAACAAAGGCTGGTTTAAAATACTATTTCCACAATATTGGTTTCTTTGCAAATTTTATTAGGGTTGGAGTCGTTAGAAGAACTGCTGTCATGCGAATTTAAAAGCTGGACTAAATACTGTAAGTGGATCCAAACCATACCACCACTGGACGATTTCGATTGGTCCATAGGAACCTTAGAAGAAGCTTCAAGCCCATATGTTCCACCAATCGCAACAGACAAAACAGGTAAGCCTATTCCTATTTGTATTGATTTACGCTGCTAAATATTTGTATCTACAAAGTGTGTTGAATGAACAAGCTTCAATAACATTGCAAGAATGTAGAATTTAAACTGGTTTACATGGAAAAGGCACTCGTTTGTCTCCTTGTGTACGTAAAAACACTCAACAAAATTCTCACCGGGTTACATGTATCTTTACCCTGAAAACACTGAGGATGTAACTGGAGAAAGTTTGGTTGTTTGTTTCGATTTTTATCTTAAAATAAGTGGTCCCTTTACCCTTATACACATTTTAACTTATTGCAAACCTTGACGTTTGCATTGCTGCTAAACTATATTAGGATTGTTTTTTTCCGGACCTAGTATTTCGTTATATAGACACCTAACAGAAGAAGATTATATTTTAAAATGTTGTTTCTTCGTATCATATTTTTTATTTTAGTGAAGGTAGTTAAGCTTTGTTTTCTCAAGCTAATTAATACTTACGAAGAGAAGAATTAGCTGAATTTGTGGCCTTATTAGACAACTTACTAATAAAAAATTATATAGCGAGGGTTGTGGCATACCCAATATTTGGAAACCGCGAGCCGTAATCGTAGTTTGCAAGATATTGTCTGAAAGACCCTAGTGGCTGAAGGAGCCGAGTAGTCAATCACAATACCCCGACCAACTGTTATATGGATGTAGGACACATAGGCACCGGACAGTTAGGCAAGAGCCACATAGGCACCTGAATTTAGGCACTAGACAAAAAAGCACTAGTACATTTAGGTATCTGGTCAAATAGGCACCCGAACAAATGGACACCGGACAAACAGGTACCAAGTTTTTTTTCTTTTCTTTTTTTATGCTGTGTAAAGTGCAATACCTGTCAATTTTTTGCATTGTTGTCCCAACGACGCTTCCTTGCCTTGAGATTTCAAAGATGAACTACTGCCTCCGTACCCAAACGCGCATGCGCGGCTCTCCCTATTAAAGAGATGGATGTGGCGAGAATGGCATCTCTTTGTCTCAAGCCGCCTAGGCAGCTGGTACTCCTTGCCCTTCATCGGATTTGAAGTCATCGTGGCTCCCTCCCGTTGTGTCCTGGGAACGACCCACACCTGAACTCGCCCGTCGGCTGGGACGTCCACTAGGCACCGGCCGGTTTTATTATCAGTCGGATGGCATATGATGTCCCTTCGCGACTTCCACGCTTCCCTCATTGACCGCTGGGCGGCCGGTTTTCCGGGGTGCTCATGTCGTGAAGGACGGCGCTGCATCTTCCTCCTGCTGTCTGCCGCCAAATTGCCCACGTCCACACCTTGTCGCGAAAACGAACTCCACCAATAGGATGCCTCCCTCAATGGCTGCTGCTGCCCCTCAAAGCCCTGGTTACCAGCATGTTTCTACCTTGCTCTTGTCGCGACCCTAAATCTGAGGATCGTCTACCAACATCGTAAACTCCGGTCAATGTTGACGCCCGTCGATCGCTCCTCCCCTGCCTGACTTTGTTCTGAAGATAAAGGGAAAAGAAGACTACCCCCACTTCTAGTCGGATGCTTCCCGTCACCGACGGATCCGACTGTACCTCGACAAATCAGACCCTTCTAGGTCACGTTGAAACTCCGTGTTGCTGTCATCACCTACATTGCCGTTGCAGAATCCCACACTCGTTCCGGCTCCGATTGTCTTCAGACGACACTTGTACTGCTGCCAAGCTTTGACTTCATGAAGCCATCTCGGTCAAGTCCTCAAAATGACTGGATCAAGACTCACCGCTGATGGCCCCATCTTGCGACACCAACATGTCTTCCTCCGGTGAAACTGACTCTTACAACTTTCAGCCAAGACAACTTCCTTCAACGTGTAGTCAACACTGCAATTGTCGCGACTTAGGTTACCCCTTGTCCGTATGAATTCAAGACTACAATCGTTCCGCTGCTGGTCGCGTTCGTGGCCTACACCCACATTTGAGCGAAGAATCAATTTGGATGCCGTCTACATCTCCTGCCTCCCTTTTAGTTGAACGTTTCGAGTGAAGGTTCAAGACGGAAGCAGTCAACACCTCACGCTGATCGTCGCAACCAGGGCTGACCCCACACTTCAAACGGAAATCAAGTCATCTGTGACCTTCGACTGCTTGTCTCAACCGTGGTTAAATCCCATGGTTTGAATGAAGAACCAGGACACAACGATTAGGGGTTAGGGTTTAGATTAGGGGTTTGAATAACATCTCTGTAATGTGTGGTGCAGTGACGACCCGGACCACTGTCGACACGCCATTAAGCCTCATCTCCCTCCCCCCGGACCACTGCACTGTGACTGAGGTTAGCGCTAATGACCAAGTTGTCGACGCGCCATTAAGGCTCAATCCCCCCAGGGCACAAGTCTTCATTGCACGCCATTGCCTCTTTTTAGGCGCGGCCACCCCTCGTTCAAGCAACGATCAAGCCCCTGCCGTCTACTGCTGTTGTTTCACACGTGCTTAACCTCACGTTTCGACTGAAGTTTCAAGACGACAGCCGGCTACACCTCATGCTGCTAATCGCGACCTTGGCTGACCCCACGCTCCAGACGGGAATCACGTCACCTGTGGCCTTTGATTGCTCGTCTCACTGTAGCTGACTCCAACGTTTTGAATGAAGAACCATCATATACGCCTTCCTTGCTCGCCAAACGTTCAGCTACCACAATCCAATCACCGTCAACGACGTTCCCGATCAAACTTCCTGCGAGCTTAAACTTCTCCCACCACAGAGCTGATCTTGTCGCGAAAGCAATCTGCACTTAAGGCCGCCTCGCCTGCAACCGCCTCTTCCGAGGTCTTCCCTCCACAGGATCACTTGATGCCACCACTGGTGTAGTGATATCATGCATGACTCCCACCGTCGTCCTTGTCGCAAAAGCGCCTCGTTTTGATAACAGGAATTTCCGTTTCCAATCTCCGCCTTGGCTTGCTACTCTCATAACAGCTTTTACAACTCACCACCGCACCGCTTGTCGCGAAAAGTCAGCCTTGATCTCGGGAGGTCGACTTTCACTTCTGGTTCCACCACATCGATTTTTTTTCCCGCCTCTGGAGTACAGGTTGATACTTCCTACTTAGCACCCTCCCCAGACATTAATTACAGTGAAATTCCACCACCAGAACCTTTTCCACTTTCACCATGGTCAAGATTCGACGAGCTAAAACATTATCCGATGTCGCAGACCCCTACGTCGGCCGGATCTTGGTAATACAAGACCCAGGAACCTGCAAACGTCCAGGCAACAGGAGAAAGGACAGACTGGACCCACACCAGGACGTCTGTCAGTACCACCACCGCTGTGTGTACTACAATTCTCCTTGCTCCGTTTGTGTGGGGGGGAGGGATTGAGGCTTAATGGCGCGTCGACAACTTGCTCCGTTTGTGTATCAATCCCATTAGCTCAATGGAGGATAATCGCAGCGAAACATTTTGCTTCTGCCAAACGGAAAAAAAAACAAAGACTTGAACGAGCACATGCCCTCCAAAAGGCCAAAGACATACCATCATCCACAGTTTCTACTCCTACCCCTGAAAATCAGTCACCAGCAAAAAAAATGTAAGCCTTCTACTGATGCTTCGCCACTCTTGCTGTCGATTTTAAAAAAGTCAAATCCCAAACTCCAGGTGAACATGACCGCTCCTTCGTCAACTCCAGCAACGCCAGGGAAGACTCTGCAACCCACTTCCATAAGTTCGACCCCACATTCACAAGCATCATGGTTATTCTCGCTGGTAGATCATTCCTCTGCCTCCCCAATTGTCTTCCCTCCTCCAAGAAACTCCGTCGTCACCAGTGCACGAAGACCCAGCTCTTCAAATCACAGAAAACAGTTCTGAATCCCCACTCGTTCAACAGGATGAAAGTCCTTCATTGCCAATCGGGGAAGAACAAGCGATGCTCCCAAATTACGCACCCTTCACCAAAGATCTTGTTGCCGAAACTCCACGTTCTCCAACACGCAGAGGTGATCACACCTCCCCTGCCAAGTCGATAACCCACCCTGAACCATCTGACGTCGAACCCACAACAAACCTAGCCGCAAGCAAAGAAATTCCACTCTCTACCCCACTGTATGGACTGGACGCTGACAGGAAACCCGATCTCGACTGTTCCTGGCTCTTCTCGACCATGAAGCATAACTCCGCCTTAACAAACGTGCTTCAGCTCAATTCATCGTGAACTTTGAAAACGTCAGGCCACTCATTGACGCATTCAACTTGCACCAGAAGTCTCAGGAAGATCTGGTCACCTCTCTTCAATCCCGAAACGCCCTGTTACAAGCTTCCAACCTTCAACTTTTGGGCGAATCTGCTAATCAAGCCATGAACAAAGCCCTATCCGATCATGCAGACGCCCCTCATCTAGGGCTCAACGAACACCTTTCTTTTTTGACTTGGTCCCCAAGACTAATCACATTCTGCAAGCCCACGCAACCATCTTACAAACCCCCAAGTCGCTTCAACCATCCACTTCTGGCAATCAACCCTTCCTATCCAAGAATCAAGTCATCTCTTCCTTCCAGACCCGTTGTCGTTTCAGTTGATCCTGATCTCCCACAAGAACAAAATTTCGACAACTTTGACGTTGCACATCATAACCAAATCTCCCAAACCTGGCAGAGCCTAACTTCAACTACATTAGACAGCTCGGTGTATGCCTTTTCTCTCTGGCAATTTGATAATGCACCCTCTTTCCAACCTCTACACCCAAGCCTCTCTCAAATCTCAAACCATCAATCCACAGACCTTCCCTGCGACCTCTGTCGAGACAAGGCGAAAGGATACCATTACGGCATAAAAAACAACCCCTCCTCCATGTGGTGCATTAGGATTGCCGGCCTTCATCATCATCAATCATCCAAAAAATCTCTTTAAAGCAAACAACACCGACAAGAAAATCCTTTCAACACCAACGCCTCCCATGCCCCAATAAACAAGAAAACTCACGGGATATGTCAGCTTCAAACAGTGCCACCACAAGCGCCGCAAACTGTCCAATCTTTACTTGCGACCCTAGTAACGACACATCAACACTGCTATGAACAGCCGGCATCCCCTTCCAATCCAACAACTCTTAGAACCATTATCAAAAAAAAATAAGAAATCCCAATTGATTCACTCCCCCTATCTAAAACCCAATCATTGTACATAGGATTTAGAATGAAGGAAGACAAAAATTGTCATCAAATTCCAACCATCTTGGTACAGAAAGACCCAAATCTACATGTAATCCTGCAAATGAAGTTCTCCTGAACATGAACAAGTAACCCCCCCAAAAAACAGGTATGGCCCTCTTTTGTTTTCTTACAACCTTTTAAAAAAACAGAAAGGGCAATTAGTGGTATCATGAAAATCCCTGTAACTTCACATTACAAATTTTCATGCATCCACAACTCATCCAGCCACCTCCATCAGTATCCCAGGATCAAGCTCAAAGTTGCCCGCCACCTGATTTGACGAGGTCGCTCAGTCAATGCAAAAAAATGACAGGTATTGCACTTTTCCTACCATAAAGAAATAACATTTTGGCGGCCCCACAGCCAGGCCGGCTAAAAATGGTTTCTTTTGCTGAAAAAGTGCAATACCAAAGGACCCACCTTGCCTCCCCTCTTGAGTCACCTTTGGACAATCTTGAGACAAAGAGATGCCTTTCTCGCCACATCCATCTCTTTAATAGGGAGTGCCACGCATGCACGGTTGGGTATGGATGCGGCCATTGATCTTTGAAATTTCAAGGCAAGGAAGCATCGTTGGGACAACAATGCAAAAAATTGACAGGTATTGCACTTTTTCAGCAAAAGAAACCATTTTTAGCCGGCCTGGCTGGGGGCCGGCAAAATGTTCTTTTTAATAGGGATGGACTGCCTTCAAATTCTGTATCTTTTGGTTTAAATCTGGGACACTTAGTCGTGTGAACCGTTGGGAGGAATTTTTGTATTTTTCCCGAAATTTTTTTGTGGTGAATTAAAGTTCCAAATTAGCTGCCTCGCTCGCTGCGACTAACACGTAACATCAGAGAAGCTATCGTTTGTTTTATATCTGGAACACTTAATCGTGTGAACCGTTGGAGGGAGTTTTTGTATTTTTCCCGAAATTTGTTTGTGGTGAATTAATGTTCCAAATTACGCTGCCTCACTCACGCTGCCGCGCTTGCTGTGGCTAAGACGTAACATCAGAGATTCTAGTGTAATAAAAGATGCCAACAATCTTTAGCAGTTTTGAACACTAGGAACATTTTATAGCAAACGTTTTTCTCCACCACCCCCAATGTGAGGACAATCCATCCCAATTAAAAATAAAAATTTAAAGTTGGTGCCTATTGGTCCGGCTGCCTATGTGTCCAGTGCCTAAATTGGGGTGCCTAATTGCCCAGTGCCTATGTTTCCGCGTACCGTGTTATATACGGGACGCTGCCAAGGTTTTCTTTACTGAGTCTGCTGTACATTGAAAGTCTTAAATGATAAACAAACACAATGGCAGCTTAGAATGACAAGTGAGCAGCAATAATAACGGTAAAGTTACGCATCATGAGTCCGGGAATTAAACCCAGATCTTCGAATTGGGACTGAAATGCACTAATCTACTATACTAACTTGACACTTTCAAGATCACCACTAACCTGTCATATGAATTAACGTCAGTATACAGCAATAGCAAAGTAATACTAGATTATGTCCAAACTCCAGACCTCCACTCCTGGACAAATACACACTAGGCTACCAGACATCTACTCCTGGACAAATACACACTAGTCTGCAAGGTTAAACAAATGAAATTAATTGCGTAAGCAATTAGCTATAAATAAGTGTGACGTGCAATGAAAGGCTTTGTAGTATATCATGGAAACTTGTGTAGCGAAAAATTTTTAGCAATGAATAAATATTATTGTTCCTCCTTATTAACTCTTAATTACAAGGGCAGTACAAAAACCGCTAGCTTTTTTTTTGAGGGGGGGGGGATTTTTTTATTATGATTTTGAAATTAGAAAATCTTATTACTAGCTTAATCCAAAATGCCAATGTTTCTCTGCCGCTTTATATTTTGTAGTAGTTGCTTCAAACTATTATTGATAGTACCTGTACTGAGTATAACTTTTTCTTAAATACACCATAAAATTTCTCATAAAGAATGTTAGTACATAAGAGTATAATCTCGACGTTTTATTTTTGTGTTAGATTACATCTACGTTGTATCTAACTTGCACCAGATTGCGGGAGCTAAGGCAAATCTTGAAAGCCCCCCACTTGTCTACAAAACCTCGAACGTGTATTGTGTCAACTTTGAATATTACATGTTTGGATCGGATGTGGGGAACCTGTCATTGATTGTGGAATTTGGGTCACCGGATTTTAACCCAGTCTTTACAACATACTGGAAGCGGGTCGGCACACAAGAAGATCGCTGGCTAAGAGCGACAACTGCATTACAACTCCTTCAAGTACCGTACATGAGAGTAAGTGAAATTAGGAATAAACAGGTCGAAAAGGCAAATCGGCTGGATTAGTGGTATATAAATACAGACGCAAACCTGTTTCCGTTGCCTTTTGGACTTAAATATCAGACTGCCTGATATATTATTGTACCTTCCACCTTGCAGCCTAGCTACCATACTCCTGGTCAGAATGTTTGGTAAGACCTTAGTCACATTCCCCTGTAGAATTGCCATACATACAACTAGGATGAGCACTGTAAGGCATTTTAGTGATGTGCCATTTCAAGTGGAGCAAAGGATATTGTCGTGTTGTGTTGGTATCTCTGTCGTGCTGCAGACTAGGACAAGCAATGTTAGGCATTTTAGTGATGTGTCATGTGAAGTGGAGCAAAGAGATTGTCGTATTGTGCTGGTGTCTTTGTCTTGCTGCAGACTAGGACAGCACTGTTAGGCATTTTAATGAAGTGCCACTTGTGGCAGAGCAATGCCGGTTTTTATCCTGTGCTGATTCAAACACCAGTGCAGGACGATAATCTCCTTTGTTCTGCTTCAAATGGCTCATACTAAATGCCTGACAGCGCTCACCCTAGCCGTGTGTATGGCAGCTCTAAAGGGGAACGTGACAAAACCCCACACAAACATGCTGCTCAGGAGTATAGCAGTTTCCCAATTTATGCTCAATACGGGATATATTCTGTTTTTCAGCTCGTAATATTTCATGAATCAATAAAATTCGACAAGGATCTACGGAAATTTTATTCTCAAACATCGAAATTAATCTGATATTAATTTATAATATATTGTCAATAAATTATAATATTGTCAATAAATTCGTGCGATGTGCACGCATGCGTGTTTGTACCTCTCCTCCTCCGGATATAAAGCACCTACAAAGAGGAGAATAGCGCTACATGAAAGATAATTCAAGTTTGCTTCGAGTAGGCCTATTTTCATATGCTTTAAATTGATTTTTTTGGCCCTGAAATAAGCGAAAAACTGTCTAAAAACGGGTTTATGACGACAAATTTCTGTCATGCAAACTAATTCGACAAACAACTGTTCAGGAAAAACTTATCGAAAAGAAATTGTGTTAAAAAACAAAATTAACAACTTTAAAGCACTACACATTTTGCATCGTATGTAGTGTGGAGACAAGGGGAGGGGTGAAGGTAGCCTGCGCATGGTTTCGAACTACGGCCTACAAATCCCCACACCCCTGACTCAATCACTGAGAGGTCCGTTCCAGTGGATCTCAATACCTACTACTTTCACTATGCGGCATAGTTTAGTCTAAAGTTTAATCAATCAGCACGTAAAACACTGTTCTCTACCTATGACTGACGCTTACCAGGGTAAGGGCACAAAATTCGCACCCAGCATTGGCAACGTTCACTGACTTACAGCCCAGATACTTCAGTATCAGCTTCATTCATTGGCTCCAGAAAATCCACAGTCCAGGCCAAGTAATAATAATAGCTTCTTTCCAGGCTGAGGGAGCATGATAAACTCAAACACTCATCTTGGGCAATGAAGATCCAATGGGGAAATAGTCCATCGTGCGTCTTACACTTGGAAGAGAAACCTCGGTTACAGGGATAGGAGAGTACAACAAGAAGGCCTTACGCCATTCTATATCAAGTTGTTTGCAACAAGTACAATAATGCACGCACATAGCATTGTTTAAGGACATTGTTTAAGGGGGGGATTGAGGCTTAATGGCGCGTCGACAACTTGGTCATTAGCGCCAACCTCAGTCACAGTGGAGTGGTCCGGGTTGCCACTGCACCACACATTACAGAGATGTTATTCAAACCCCTAAGCTAAATCTTGTCATACATCTGTACCTCCTGCAAAAATTGAAAAACACCGGACAGGAGGACAGACTTATCGCCCAACTGACGCGCAACGTCATGCGGAAGATGGAACCGACGACGAACACCATCAAGATGGCGACAATCAACAAGTAAGTGCCGGACCGTAAGTGGCCGTCGACACCAAGAACATTCAGGAGGGTCAACCCCCCGCAAAAGGAAACAGTGAGTAAGTCGGGTGTGACCAATTCGCAAACGGGCCAACACAACCTCCTCACGGCGACTGCGGCGACACGCCGAGTGCCACTCCTCGACAGTGCCTTTAATGGCCCGTAACTTATTACCGTCCTGTCTGTCCCACAAGGTTTGCCAAAAAGCGTCTAACCTCAGACGCAGAGTTGGAAAGGCATCTGAGGGAACAAGGCTGAGATCCCTACCGAGAGGGCCAGAAAGGGCCCCTTTTGCAGCAGAATCAGCTTGTTCATTCCCTGCTATCCCAACATGGCCCGGGATCCAGCAGAAAAGCACGGTTTTCCGCTGGCCAGGCAAGCGGGAAAGCAAAGCTTGGACACGTTGTGTCAAGGGGTTCCGAGGGGGTCCGGGGGTTTACAAAGACAAGTAACTAATTGTTAAAACGCTATTGGGGAAATATTAGAGCGATACTATTGAAAGTTTTTACCAAGAGTGAGTAGCCTCACAACAGTTTCCAGATAAAAATAAGTTGGGGTGAAAATCTCCCTGAGACTTAGCATCAACAAAATGACATAGATCTCGAACTAGACACGTAGGTTTTGAAAGTTTTGTCAAACATTCGCGTTTCTGAAGGAAGGTGCGTGGATTGAGATAGCAAAGCGAGCGATTTCCACGTATATAATAAACTATTTTAATGTGTTCCTTGCTTGGCTCGATCAGTCTAACTTTCATTTCGTGGTAGCCCTAACTCTGGAAGAGTAGGATTACAGACAAGCAAGCAAACAAACGAATAATATTAGTCCTGTCCCTGGCCTATACCCCCGTAGGAATTCTTGAGTGGACGGATAAAACCTGTTACAGTGGTCAGGCACATTATATTTGATTTAAAAAAACAGAGGCAGACATCTGAGAAACTTCATCCGAATTTTCCAGCTGCCATTTTCCAATATGCCCGTTTTTTTGATGAAATTCAACGTACCGTTATGCTTTCAACTATATTATAGGATTCCAAAAGAGTTGTATACGCTTCTGGATGATTAAAACACGTTTGTAATTAAGCCACCTTTACAATGCTACTAAACGTATGTAAATAGTCAGCCGGAAGTGATTTAGAACAATAAGGTGTATGCAAATCAAGACAAAAACTTACAGTGCTACTTAGACCACAACAATTATTTTTTAAATTTATTCTAACAAAATTTAAAACACTTACAGAGGTTAGCAGTTAAGTGCTTTTCGAAACAATTAAATAATATAGAAAGAATAGCTCCCCACCTTTCATAAAATCTTAAGCATGTCCATTTTGGGTTATTAGAGGGGTCGCAAGAGCACTTTGAATTCGAAAATCAGCATATGGTTTCATCGCTACGCCATACCTCTTCACCTTTAAATAGGTGTAGGATGGTCCCAATCTAAGTTAAACGATTTTGGTGAGGGTTAATGGAAAGAATAGATCCACACCTTTCAGAAAATCTTAAGCATGTCCATTTCGGGCTATTACAGGGGTCGCAAGAGCACTTCGAATTCGAAAATTAGCATACGCTTTTATCGCTACGCCATACCTCGTCACCTTTAAATGGACGTAGGATGGTCCCAATCTAAGTTAAATGATTTCGATTAGGGTTGATGGGAAGAATGGATCCACACACTTCGAAAAATCCTAAGCATGTCCATTACGGGCTATTAGAGGGGTCGCAAGAGCACTTTGAATTCGAAAATCAGCATACACTTTCATAGTTACGCCATACCTCTTCACCTTTAAATGGGCATAGGATGGTCCAAATCTAAGTTAAACGATTTCGGTTAGGGTTGATGGAAAGAATAGATCCACATCTTTCAGAAAATCCTAAGCATGTGCATTTCGGGCTATTATAGGGGTCGCAAGAGCACTTTGAATTCGAAAATCACCATACCCTATCGCCACTATTACCATTACTTCTGCACCTTTAAATGGGCTTAGGACTGTCCGTATCTAGGTCAGACTTTTTCGGATGGGGTTGATGGAAATAATAGATCCTCACTTTTCAGAAAATACTAATCATGTCCATTTCGGGCTATTAGAGGGTTTGCAAGAGCACAACGAATTCGAAAATCACCATACACTTTTGCCGCTATGCCATTACATCTTCACCTTTAAACGGGCTTAGTACGTTCCGCATCTAAGTTAGACGATTTCGGTTAGGATTAGTGGAAAGAATAGATCCACAGCTTTAAGGAAATCGTAAGCATGTCTAATGGCTATTAGAGGGGTTGCAAGAGCACTGTAAATTCGAAAATCACCATGCGCTTTCGCTGCTATACCATTACTTCTTCACCTCTTAACGGGCTTAGGATGTTCCGCATCTGAGTTGGACGATTTAGGTTAGGATTGATGGAAAGTATAGATCCCCACCTTTCAGAAAATTCTAAGCATGTCTATTTCGGGCTATTAGAGGGATCGCAAAAGCACATCGAATTCAAAAATCACTACATGCTTTCGCTGCTACGCCATTACCTCTTCATTTTTAAATGGGTATAGGACGTTCCCTATCTAAGGTAAACAATTTCGGTTAGGGTTGGTTGAATGAATAGATCCCCACTTTTCAGAAAATCTTAATCATGTCTGTTTTGAATTATTAGAGGGGTCACAAGAGCACTTTGAATTCGAAAATCACCTTGCACTTTTCCACTACGGCATTACATTTCACCTTTACATGGGCGTAGGACGGTCCCTATCTAAGTTAAATGATTTAGATTATGATTGATGGAAAAACTAGATCCTCAGCTTTCTGAAGATCCTAAGCATGTATATTTTTAGCTATTAGAAGGCTCCCAAGAGCACTTTGAATTCGAAATTCACCATACGCTTTCGCTGCTATGCCATTACCTCTTCACCTTTAAATGGGTGTAGGACAGTTCCTTTTTAACTTAAACAATTTCGGTTACGATTAATGGAAAGAATCGATCCCCAACTTTCCGAAAATCCTAAGCATGTTCAATTAGGGCTATTAGAGGCTCACAAGAGCTCTCTGAAAACGAAAATCACTATAACTACCTATTGAAAATAGGATAGTTCGCCCAAATTAAGGGTGATATAATTATTTAAATACGATTTTAGGGTTCAAAGGTTGCTTTCACGTAAAAGATATAAAAGTCCAGAATTGTGTACAGAACATTAGTACTGAACGTTTTTGCGTCACATTATGCTTTTGATTTGTTGACGGTTACGGAATTACAGCAAAAAAAACGGTTTTTTTTGGGGGGGGGGGGAGGAGGAGTAACTCCTTAACCGTCAACACAATTCTGGACTTTTACATCTTTTACATAAATGTAGCCTTTCAACCCTAAAATTGTATTTGAAGTGTATCACCCTTAATTAGCGAAAACGATCTCTTTTTCAGTTGGTTGTTATAGTGATTTTTGTGTTCTTGCGAGCCCTTTAATAGCCATAATTGAACATGCTGAGGATTTTATGAAAGGTGGGGATCAATTCACTCCATCAATCGCAACAGTTATTGTAACTTAAAAAGGTACCGTCCTACGCCCATTTAAAGGTGAAGAGGCGATGGCATAGCGGCAAAAGTGTATGGTGATTTTCGAATTGAAAGAGCTCTTACGACCTCTTTAATGGCCCAAAATAGACTTGCTTAGGATTTTCAGAAAGCTGGAGACCTATTCTTTCCGCCAATCATAATCTAAATCATTTAACTTAGATAGGGACCGTCCTACGCCCACGTAAAGGTGAATTGTAATGGGGTAGTGGAAAAGCACTTAAACGATTTTTGTTAGGATAAGGTGATTTTCGAATTCAAGGTGATTTTCGAATTCAAGGTGATTTTTGAATTCAAAGTGCTCTTGCGACCCCTCTAATAGCTCAAATAAACGTCATTAAGATTTTCTGAAAGGGGCTGATCTATTCTTTCCATCAATCCTAACAAAAATCGTTTAACTTATATACGGATCGGCCTCATGACGGTTAAACGTGAAAAGTATATGGTATAGTGGCGAAAGCATAAGACGATTTTCTAATTGAAAGTGCTCTTGCGACCCCTCTAATAGCCTGAAATGGACATGCTTAGGATTTTCTGAAAGGTGTGGATCTATTCTTTCCATCAACCCTAACCGAAATTGTTTAACTTACATTGGAACCATCCTACGCCGATTTAAAGGTGAAGAGGTATGGCGTAGCGATGAAACCGTATGATGATTTTCGAATTCAAAGTGCTCTTGCGACCCCTCTAATAGCCGGAAATGGGCATGCTTAGGATTTTCCGAAAGGTGGTGATCCATTCTTTCCATCACCCCTAACCAAATCGCTAGGGATCGTCATACATCCACATAATGATGAAAAGTAATGCCGTAGTGGCAGAAGCGCAAGGTGATTTTAGAATTCGAAGTGCTCTTGCGGGCCTTCTAATAGCCCAAAATGTACATGCTTAAGATTTTCTGAAAATTTTCGATCTATTCTTTCCATCAACCCTAACCGAGATCGTTTA